>JASCQY010113671.1:0-29624 GCA_030264315.1 Sardinella tawilis
TATATAAATTGAATTAAAAATAAAGTTGTCCTCCGACGAGGGGGGGTGGTGGCGGGCCAAAAAAAAAAAAAAAAAAAAAAAGATTTAACATCAGCCACACATGGGAGAATAGCCCTATAGGAAAGGCAGACAAATACTAGTTGATTTGCATGCTAATTTTTGTAAGCTATATAATATCTGGTTAACACAATGCTTAGGTGTTTTAAGTGTCAATGCGGTTATTTCTTCACTCTCTGTTCATTTTTCTAAGTTATTTTTGGATATATGAACCTAAAAGCTCTTTTAAAATTAGTGTCAAAATGTCACTGCTGCACTCATAAGATTGGGGGCTAAGTTATTTCAATGAATTTAGATATAAAGAAATACATCTGTGTTGATCTTAACTGAAATTGAAAAACTTCACTGGGTGCCACTCCTTCTGGGATCTTCATATTGGACCATGGACCTTTATATTTTTTAAGAAAGACATAAACAATTTAGTCATTTAAAACAAAGCATTGAATGAATGAGTACAAAGAGTGAGACAAGGATAAGAGCATTTTATAGAAATAAGACATGACATTTGAAAAGTATGTATACAGTGTAGCCTACATTTCTAGAATATCTATCAGTGATTCTCATGAACTAATGTTAAATTCCAATTACATTCCATAGGCTATTAAAGTCATTAAAACAATTCTCCATATGGGCTCTTTCAAACTTTGTACTAAAGCTTTATGTTTAATCTGTTTTTGTTGATGTCGTTTTTCTTTTCTTTCTGTTTGATTTCGCATGCATTCATGTTCGGAATAGACAGATATGTTTTGGGAGAAATGTTGATGTAAGCTAGTAGGGAGAAATGTTGATACTTATGCAAATTGTAAAACTCGAAGTTGCAATCACGCGAGATTTGGTAACACGTGAGGGTCAGGTCAAACATTCTCACACCATAGTCTCACACATTTTCGCCAAACACGTTTGCCTTTTTTAAAGAAACAAACAATGCCGAAAAGAACTAAGAAAAAAACTGAGGACACACCGAATGAAGTAGTCAAGGAGAGCATGCAAGTCGACAGCAATGCAAAAGATAATTCTGTCTTAGACGAAGAAAGGACTTTCTCAGACACGAACCCCTTGTCAGAGGAGGATCAATTGGGAGAAGATGATCCTGATTTTGAGTTGTGAGTAACTTTTTATGTCAGTTTTGTCTTTTTTGTTTTCTGTGTATTACTGACATCGTGTTGGTAGTTGTGTTTTGGAGATGTGCAGGCGAATACATGGATGCCTTGCACATATTCGGAACCGGGGCATATTAGCTTGGCATGTTAGCTGCTGCAGTGCAGTGCATTCAAAAACAACGCTCGTTAGGGGCGAAGAAGTGTGGAGAGCTAATGTTGGTGCTGGGCGTTATTTTGTCGGCGGGAATAGGAGTATGTTCTCGGTGTTGGGAGGGTTGGGAGCTTTTTACTGTTTATGGTTGGGAGTACAGCAACACTTACCCGATACATACACAATGAGAATTAGAAATAGGTACGGCTGATGGATTCACAAATTTAAGATGGAGAAGGTGGTTCAGAGCTAGCCAGGTGAGCGCTGCCCAGGACCCCCTCCGTCCAGTATTTTGCTCTGCAGTTTGATCTAACGCTACTTCAGAGCATCGTGTTCCATTCTGAAGTCGAATTTCTGCAACTGAGACACACACACACACACACACGTACAATATTAGGGCAATTTACCCAGCCTTGTTGGTTATCTTAAGTTTGAGAGAGGGGTTGGGGTTTGGGGGGTAACAATTGGTACTAATTTATATTTCATGACTTTTCAGGGAGATGGAATCTGAAGACACTGACTTTGAATCTGAGGATGACGATGAGTCTGATTCTGAGCCTGAGACACCAGCAAAGAGACCACAGAGAAGGAGCGAAGGCATAGAGGGACGAAGAGCAAGCTTACCTGAGGAGGGATGGAAAGGCACAGATGAGGAGGACATTGCACCTGAACAACTACCCTTCGAACCTGCTTGCACACCTGGTGCACAGCTCTCGCACGAAGAATCATACTCTCCATTACAGCTCTTTCAGTTATTCTTCACAGCCTCCATTCTAGAAACTGTTGTCAAGAACACAAATAAAGTTGGGAAAGCGCAACATGACACAAAATGGCGTGATATAACAGTTAGGGATATGTACTCATATTTGTGCATGTTGATCTTCATGGGTCTCTTGAAACTGCGCACTCTGGGCGATTACTGGCGAAGGGATGAACTGTGTAGTTTTCCATTCCCCAGCTCGGTTATGTCGGGCAACAAGTTTAAGAGCATTGCTGCCGCAATCCACTTGAGTGACCCTGAGGATGATGCCGCTAACAGTAAAAAGAAAGGCACCCCTGAATATGACCGCCTCGGCAAGATTAAACCCATGTACGAGGAGTTACGAAAGGCCTGCAGAGCCATCTACCACCCAAAGCAGAATATCGCGGTCGACGAAAGAATGGTCAAATCCAAAGCGCGTACCATGCTGAAGCAGTACATGAAAAACAAGCCGACCAGATGGGGCTTTAAACTTTTTGTCCTGGCAGACTCGGCCAATGGATATACATGGGACTTCACTGTGTATCAGGGGAAAACCCAACATCGGACGAAGAACGGTCTTGGCTATGACACAGTAATGGATCTTGTTTCACCAAGCACCCTAGGCACTGGTTACAGACTGTATGTGGATAATTTCTACACCAGCCCCACCCTTTTCCATGACTTGCTGGGGATGAAAATTATGGCATGTGGGACCCTTCGCTCAAGTTACTTGGGATCCCTGAAACTGAAATTGGGACAGCTGGACAGGAGGTTTGAAGTTTAATTTCTTCAAAATAGTGACGGCGTACTAAAACATTGACAAATGCAGATATATAAGATTAAAGCAATAAAGGCTCATTTCCATTTCTTTTTTTCCCCTCACAGGGCTCCCCGGGGCAGCATCCGATGGACCAGAGAAGGACCCATGTTGTTTGTGCAGTGGAGAGACGTAAGAGATGTCCTGATGTGCTCAACGATTCACAAGGCCCACGGAGACGAAACGGTTGAGAGAAGAATGAAAGACAAAGAGGGGCAGTGGAACAAGACCAGCATTACAATTCCACCGGCTATCAAGGATTACAACAAGTTTGTGCTCCTGTTTTTTAAGTTACAAGTTTGTAACAGAGCAATATACAGCTAAAGATGCAGTCAGTGCCTTATGAACTTGTCATTTTCCTAACAGATATTGCAATCACATTATATTGCCTAGTTTTTAAATGGCAGGATTCAGTTTAGGCTGGGGACAAAAGTGCTGTGTGGTGGTGAGGGGTACTAGAATTAGGGACACTAAGAACTTCCAACTTGTGACAGGAAAGAATGCCTTGTACTGTTGTACTGACACAGAAAAGGCATGCATGTGTGTGTGTATATACTGTATGTATATCAATTCTCTTTCATTGTCCATCTAGGAATATGGGTGGTGTGGACCTGTCCGATGCCCTCATTGGTTATTACAACGTTCTCCACAAGACCCGAAAATGGTACAAGACGTTTTTCTATCATTTTGTGGATATTGCGGTCGTGAATGCGTTCCTCCTTCACAAGGAGTTGGCCACTGCCAAGGGGGAGCGGGTCATGACGCAGAAGGTATTTCGCGAGACTCTCGTTGAGGAGCTCCGCACGGCTGGCAGTCCACACACAACCAGGCAGCCGCCGGGTGAAGCTGAGCAAACTGAAGAAAGATCAGGTGCTGCTAGTGGAAGTGGTAAGGAGGACCGTGAGTTTTTAGCACACATGCCTAAGTTCTTTGCCAACGACGGCTCCAAAAGTCGGCGGAGATGCGTGCAATGTTCTATGAAAACGCCAGTAGCCTGTGCCTCATGTCAAGTGGCTTTGTGCTTTACGCCTGGACGAGACTGTTACAACGCCTGGCATGACCAAAATGACCTATAGGTAGTTATTCCATGCGTCACCTTTTGTACGCAGTCAACATTCTAAGGTATTTTGGACTGTACAGTAGTATGGTTTGTGATCTACCTCTGTGGTTATGCAGCCTTGCTGTAAAAACACTTTTGTAAATATAGTTAGTCTTTCACTAACTTTTGGACCATACAGTAATATAGTTGGTGGTCTACCTCTGTGGTTGTGCAGCCTTACTGTAAACACATTTGTAAATATATGGTTAGTCTCTCACTAAGTGCTCAAAAATATTACCTTTATAAATAAACCTTTAAAACCAAACGTTACAGATGGGGGCAGTCTAGTTGTTCAAAGAGTGAGGCAGATGTGCATATATTTGAAAAAGAGAACTATTCAAATAACAGGGTTTCGAGTTTAATCACAGTACTTGCATACTGTAGGTGTGGGCAGGGGTTAGGGTTGGTTTTACAGACTAGGAAAAGCATGTTGATTTGAGTGACCTTCTGTATCAATACATTCCAAGAGTCACTTTTCATTTGAATCTAAACTATTTAAAACTGTAACTAAGGTTTGCTGGGCCAGGGCTACCTGACTGGTGTGCTGTCCTATGAAACAGTGGGTTTAAAAATCTATCATAGGCCAATGGGTTGTCACTGCTTCAGCATTTGCAACTAAAGTGTCAAATTGTGTTGAAATAAGACCGAGTAACCTCTAAATTATAAAATTACATTTAATCTACCTTATTTTGAACTGTCTATCCCCAAGGAATAATGCCCAAGTAAATCAAATGTAAAGAGTAGAAGAGGGTCACATAGCATACATACATACTTATTTCTCTGATCCACCAAAAAGCACAAATGTTTAATGTCAAAAGGTGCACTTTACTGGAAACGTATACAAACTGCCATTTCTCTCCAAAAAGTGTCACAATGTATGTACACATGCCTTTTACCACACAACCGAAGACATACAAACATTTAAAGAAGACAAAGACAACATACAAAAAAAAACCACCACATTAACAAACAAGTATGAGTATTGCTCCATAATTGAATGGCCTTGCCACAGGGACCAGGTTTCAGTGACAACTGGTTGCTAGGTGTTAGATTCTCATGTTGCTGGCTGGAAGTGTGCTCTTGTTGAGGTCGTCAAAGTAAGGATGGTTCATAGCTTGCCGAGCGGAAATGCGCCTGGGAGGGTCATAGATCAGCATTTTCTGCAAGACAAAAACACGTCCATCAGAAATGAAAACATTGCCTTAAATACAATTTCCTCTGGAGTGACGACCAAATACATTGACAGCCAGTTCTTGGCAGGTTTGGATTTTGCTTGCTAAAACTGAGAAATTAACAATCTGAAAAAGGAGTCAAGAACCAGGTTTCAAGTCAAACCTGAACCTCTGATCTTATGAATTTCTCTAATCAATGCCAACATGTTTGAGATCATGGGCGAATATAGGTATTGTGTAGATAATAAACCTGAGCAGGCTACATTCTCTTCCACAGGAGGAAGTATTAGAGCTTACCCCAAGAAGATCAATGCCACTCTTGTTGAGATTCTTCACAGTGGTGGACAGGTTTCCTCCCTTCCACTTAGGGAAAGTGTTCTTGTAGTCTGGAAGGGACTCCACCTCAGGCCAAACATCATTATTTGGTGTTCCGAGGGTCCTAAGGGGTCAAGAAGTTTGAGAGGTTGTTAAAACGTGCACATCTGGCAGATGTATTTATCCACAGCAACATACAGTACAAGCGTAAAATAACAGAACACCAACATTTGATTTAAAAGTTTGCAGAAAAATATTAAACACAAATGGAAAAGAAGTGTTGTGTTTGTTTGTGAAAGATAAATTAAATGACCCAGAATAACTAACACACACGGCAAGGAATGAAATAAGTTCTAAGAGTATTATGGTTAGTTGTGGGCAATAAATCAAAATTTAAGTGAGGTTCAATGAGGCTCACTTAGTGGTCAGTTCACTTTTTATTTCATTTTTTTGTTTTGCTCTACCTCCAATACTTGATACTATGAGGCTCAAGAACTGGCAACATTTGTCATCACATTTCCTGACATAATGCAAGTTCATTGGATATTATGAATTGCTTTGTCAATTCAAGCATTTTAAAAACATGGAAAAGTATTTGCAAAATGCCACCAATTTGAATTTGTTGGCACTGTTGCCACTCACTCCTGCGGCTGCCTTGCCACCACAAAAAAACAACAATCCTTCATAGAAAACATCCAGACTTAGTTTTTTTTAAAAAGGCCTGTTTGGAATGATCCCATTATGTGGGAATGATTGCAGTCTAAAACTTACCTTAGAAAAATGATAACCAAAACTTTAAACACCAATTACATCAAACTGTCTGAGTACTTAAAGCAACACGCCACCATTTGTGGAAATATGTTCATTTTCCATCTCCCCTCGATTGAATTAATTGAGCGATACCTCTCTCCTGTTCATCCAGTCCTTCTCCGAGTTTGGCGGCACCACTTTTTAGCTCCAAGCTCGCATACATCATTGAATCGGATTAGACCAGGCGAGATGCTAACGGTCCAATCCGATTCAATGACACATGCTAATTTGGAGCTAAAAGTGATATCACCAGTCTGGAGAAGGACTGGATTAACAGGAGAAAGGTATGGCTCAATTAATTAACTCGAGGGGAGATGGAAAATAAACATATTTTCCCAAATGGTGGCGTGTTGCTTTAAATAATCCTGAAATTAATTTGGAGCTGGAAGAGACTCCTGAGGGAAACTTAGGACACCCCTCAGTGCAGAAGACTCAATGCTTTTGTGCTGCATTTGCCAAGAACTGCACTATATTAAAATCACTGCTGACACTTTGGTTCAATGGATTTAATACAACCAGGGATCTGAAGTAAGAACTGTGCAGTTGTACCTGAAGATTCTGAAGAGTTGGTCAATCTCAGAGTCGCCGTGAAACAGGGGTTTCTTAGTGGCCAGCTCAGCAAAAATGGTGCCGATACTCCAGATGTCTACGGGTGTAGAGTACCGAGATGCACCCAAGAGCACCTCTGGGGCTCTGTACCACAGCGTCACCACCTAAACACACACGCGCGCACACACACACACACACTTTAGTGCTGCTGTATCCCCAAACATAGAAGAAGCTAACTGACTGGAATATCAAGAAAGCCATTTGAAGTTGCATTTGCTGTCATTTGTGTCAAAGCATGATAAGAATTATAGGACTTTACAAAAACAAATATTTTTCTCTCTCTCTCTCTCTCTCACACTCACACACACACACACACACATACAATATACCTCATGTGTGTAGACCCTCACAGGCACACCAAAAGCCCGAGCCAGCCCAAAGTCAGCCAGCTTGATGACCCCCTTGTTGTCAATGAGCAGGTTCTGAGGCTTCAGGTCTCTGTGCAGAACTCGCCGGCTGTGACAGAACAGGATCCCCTCCAGGATCTGGTACAGATAGCTCTGTAAGAAAGTTTTAAACCTTTTTCATTAAAGCACCTACATTATTGGACCGCAAGAGGGCATAGTAACATATACAGACTTCAGCTGCAGAAAAGAAACATCAATAAGGGTTACAGTACTGGTAGTTCACGGCACATTAGGTATTGTTACAAATTCAGAGGCGTCAGACCCTTGCATTTCATCCGATCCCAATTACAATTTAAACATAACACATAGGCTAGACTACAGTGCATCAGACATTCTTGTCTGTATGACTTTAGGATAAATATAACTAGCACCAATGATGACTTGATAAGTTCTCTCTTAACTTGAATGATAAAAGTTGATACACAACACATACTTGATGCCACTTACTTTGACAAGAGTCGGCTCCATGAACTGGCCTGAGGGTATGGAGTCTAGGTACTTCTTTAGGTCCATGGAAAGGAACTCAAATACTAGGTAGAGCTTAGATTCCTGCATTAGCACATCCAGAAGCCTGTGGAGAGAGGGAGGGAGGGAGGGAGAGAGAGAGAGATAAAGTTATGCTCTCACAGGCGTCATCTATCTTTATATTAACTTTAGTTGGAGAGTGTTTTTTGGAATGAACAGCGACACAATAATAACCTGCTCTGACTGGAGAAGTACTGATCTTTACATAGCAGTAAGCTGAACAGAATGAATCAAGCAGCTTTTCTCTTCTTTCTAGACCAGTGGTTCCTAACTTTTCACTGTCACATACAGAGTACCCCCTGCATACGTGATCGCTTGCTATAATAATTAATATTTTTTGCATAAATACTGCTGCATTAACAAAATGTGAGCTCATATTGTACAGCATGGTACATAAAGTAGTGGCAATTCAGTTGTATTTCAGATTGGAGTGTAATCAGAAATGGTGTCATCTTTATGCTAGCAACAGCTGAGAAATTCACAGATTTGTTTTGTGTACCACCAGATCTAATTCAGGTGGGGGACCATCTACTCGTACCCCAGTATGATGGCCACTGTTCTGGAACATTCTTTTAAATCAAACTGGCACCTCTAGCACTTCCACCATATTTTGACAGTATCCCCTTTAGAACAAATTGAAGCACAGCTGAACGATGCTTGCCATATTTACTCCTTCTTGACTAACATCCTAATTATAATGCGAGTCACACAGCCCATCCAGTTGAAGGGGCACAGATTACGCACCCTGACATCTCATCTCTGTTATATAAATGACTCCATGAGTTAAATGTACTCAGAGTGTAGCCTGGTTGCCTTTAGACCCAGACAGTTGGTCAAGCCTCCATGAAGATTGAAAGTGGAGGCTTGACCAACAGTCTGGGTCTAAAGCCAACCAGGCTACAAGTGGACTGAGATTCTGGTGAATTTGCAGATCCTGAAGCTGAAGGCCTCAACAGCACTTTGACCACTATCCACACAATTTTAATCAGGCAGCCCACGATGCCAGTAAAAAATCTCCGCCATTTCAATCGGCAAGTGCAGTGGCACTCCAAGTACCATGACTAAGCGGCTGGTAGAGCTACACGCAATATGAGTAATGCACTCCGCTGGTCCCTCTTGGAACCCTGTGGTGTTTCTCTTTTGGATTATGCAAATGGAGATTTTAACTGTCAACTGGCAAAAAAACAAGCTGTCAAACGTCACTTTTATGGCTGCTTTTTGCTCCTTCAATAATGCAAAAGTTAGTTGAAACCTCACACTTTGAACCACAGTTGTTCTCAGAAAGAAGTTCCCTTGCAGCATTAAAAACTATCCATTTCATCATAGGTTGTGCATAATGCATGATGAAAGAAAACCCATCAGGATAATTTCCAGATGGAGAGGTGTCAACTAGTAACAAAATCAAGCCTGTCAGTGTTACCCTAGGGCAACACTGGACACATTACATTACGCCAAGTCAAGACGCGTCAAAAACACATTGAAATGAATGGGGTATTTTTTTTTTTTTTTTTAAAGAATGTTTGCTGTGCTGCCGTGCAGCCAGTTCCATTGATTATAGTGGAAACTAATTGTTACGGCAGATACGTCTTTGACTTAACGCATCCAGTCCAGCCTCCCTGTTAGTTACAGCTCCCTCCATGATTCCAAGTCATAGTTTGTACAATCTCTGGATTTTGCTGTACTTTAGTTCTTAGAATGACACTAATAGGGACGGGAATTGAGTCGAACTAAGAATTGAATGATTCAATCCAACTGGGACTGAACATCATTATGGATCCCTGACATTATCAGTTCAAGTATGTTCAGATGGCCGCTTCAGAGTGAATTCCTCTGTCCGCCAATTGGCCCAGCTCAGCGCTGGAGTGAACCGAACCTTATGGCCATGCTCCCTAACTAAGCTGCAGGAGTGAAATGAAGTGGAAGCACAGGACAGCACTAGCCTGGCTAGACAATAACATTACCGTTGATGAAAATCTTATGATTCCCACTAAATTGTTAAACAACAATATACTGTAGTTTAAATTTATCATGGCTCAAAGCATCTTCAACATGAGAGACTGTTTTTGTCGTCATAGCCACATTTAGGCAACTTTGGTTGTCAGTGGTAACTTACCGTACAACATTTGGGTGCTGAAGTTCTTTCAGCAGAGATATTTCTCTGACAGCAGTGCTGGGGACGCCTTCCTCTTCGCTTTCCAAGCGGATCTTCTTCATAGCCACCACCTGGCCTGTAGCCTTGTGTCTGCCTTTGTACACCACTCCATATGTACCTGGCAGTGGAGAACATGACACAGTAGCCTAATCAAGCATTGTATAAACAATATCACTACAACCACCAACAACCCCACGCATCTATCCAGGCAACCAAACATACCAGCGATGCACTGGTCAATTTTTTTTTTTTTTTTTTTAAACTCCTTATGTAGAATGTCATTACATTATTGATTATGTACAGCAATAGAATATATTAAATTCAGCCAAAACTCACATTTTCAGTTTTAATTGCAATACTTTATATACCAATGTATACATTCATTAATCCTGATCTTAAGCAGCCATCTAGGGGATGGTCCAAAGGTACAATCAACTTCCAATTTAGTCACTGACTCTTAACATTTTACCGTGCCATAATAGTTGTACTAGGATTGCAGTAAATCGTAGTTCAAACCCTTGGCCCTCTCCATGGTGGTCTTCACAGAATGTCTCACAACATCATGTCGAACACCAATCGTTGTTCAACACTTATCTGTTTGTTTGCAGTGTGGAGAATGTTGGTATACAAATGCTGACTAACTTTACCTTCACCAATTTTCTCAATCTTCAGGTAATCCTCCATTTTGCCTGGTTCCTGGGGGTAGCAGCAATAACTTTTACAAAACGATTTCAGGTAATGTTTTTTCACATTCATCAATGTTTTGACGTTAAACGACGTTCTGAAAACTCAAAATTATATATCAAGGTTGTGATGTCATGCTAAGTTAATCAGCATAAAGTGGGAAAATTCACAACGTTAGTGCCTCAGAAAAAAAAAGCATTCTTCTAGGAACTAGCATTAACGTTGGCATAAGCCGTTTGGCCACGACGCTAAAACTTCTAAGTCAGTTAGCTATATTCATAACCACAACAGGTTCTTGGTTAGATTCATAACCACGATAAGTTTACTGGGATGTTACAGTTTGTGTTAATTTGCGATTTTAAAAAAACTCCAAGGTAGCTAGCTGGATAGCCCAAACTCGACACATTTCTCAAAATGTTACGTTAACTTATGACATATCATAGCTAATGAAGTTACTTCATTTTCTAATTTAAAGCAGAGGTTGTACTTACAAAAACATCAATGGCTTTTCACTACAAGATGTATAACTTACCCAACGTTAGCACTGTACTGTACGTCCCAACTTGTCTAGCTGCTAGATCTAGCATCAGCTAATGTTAGCCAACTTATATAAAAACATCTGGCTATAAACAGGTTAGCATAGCTAATATCGAACCTTTTTGTCATACAGACAAAATACTAACTACACTACAGTCAATAAGACAAAGAAATTCTCACCACTCCACAAAACTTTTCTCTTCGGGGTTGAGATGGTTGGCAAAAACCTACCCCACTTCAGCTACTCGTGGATCAATGCTGTGTTGGTTTTTCTACTAAGCTGTTTCCTTCAAACTAACCGCGCCCGACGTGTTTGAAAATGGACCAATTGCGTGAGCCAGCTGTTTTTCAAAATGGCCAATGACGCAGGGGGCGATGCATGGCGGGAGATGGGTTTTAAAACGCGGTGCTGTCGGGAATGTTGTGTCATTTTCAAGTTTCAAACGTGAAATGTTTGTTAGGAAAAAGGTGTTGACCGGTGTGCTGTGTTTTGATGTGTAATGCTGATGCCTTGACTTGTTTGTATTTTGTTGGGTTGAAATCAAGACGTGCCATGAAAAGGCTACAAGATGGCTGTTTGCAACATTTACGCAGGCTGCGAGGCTGCCTACTTTTCAATTTATTTATTTATTTATTTAGAAAACCGTTTGACCATGGGACACAGCTAATATAGGCCTACTGCATGTGCTATTATTGCACAGAGGAGTTGCAATCTGATGGTAACTTGTAGCCATAGCTCAGTAAAAGGCTACTGTAACCCTCCTCTTTCATTGTGTCTGTTTTGGTGGCTTCTCGAACGATAATGTAATTTGATGCTTTTTCAACCAACCCACCTCCTCAATTTGAAAGCAATGCCTCGTTGCCGCCAGGAGATGGCAGTGTTGGTCCGCTTGTGCTTTATGTCCCCCCTCGCACGTCGGCGAGTAGGTGTGTCTCATCTTGTGCACAGTGGTAGGGTTGCGAGAGAGACAGGTGTAGAAGCATAGCTGAAGAGGGATAGAGAAATGAAGCAAGCGTAACACCACCATTACATCACTGGTCGGAGAGGAGGAGCGTGCACTCACAAATTCACACGTTGAGATGTACCACCAGCCCATCTTGTATTGTCCAAAATATATAGCTGTAATAAGCTCCTCTCTGTCTGGAGTGGAGGTATAGTGACGGCAACTCAGCCCTCGATTGGGTGAGTATGTGAGTAAATCTGTGCCACTCTGCTGAGCCTCGAGTCTGTCTTTGGCTAATCCCACCGGATAGACGAGGAGAGGGGAGGCGCATGAAGGCTCTGGGCTTTTAGACACATAAATATGGACCTGGCAGGTGAAAAGGTGCTAAAACCCTGGCACCGGAAATACTCTGTGGATAATTCTCCCTCAGGAAGGGAGCCCTCGGCACTAAGGCACCTCTCAGACAGACAGACACACACACACACACACACGCTCTCAAATGGATTATTGACACAGTGATTACTGTCTGTGGAAATAGCTTGCATGCACCTTGCCTCATCTGGGCTTCAGCACGTCTTTTGTTATTGATCATTCCTGTGACAGTTTTTCCCCCTGTGAATCTCACAGAAATTCACCTCAGTCTACCTCCTCTCAATTCCTCCTTTCTTTTTGGGTTTGATCCGAGCCATCCTTTTCTCCATGTGGGAGTGGGGTGTGTTGGCAAAAGAGGGCGTGGTCCTCTCTTTCATTCTCTTCTTCTTTACACATGCTCACTCTTTCTCCATCTCATAAACCCCTGCTGTCTTCCCATTCCCTTCTCTCTCACACACTCAACCTCCCCTCCCTCTCTCTCTCTCTCTGTCTCTCTCTCTCTCTCTCTCACACACAATTTCTCACACAGTTCCTCCTCTCTCTCTCTCTCTCTCTATCCCCCCCATCTCTCTTTCTCTTTCTGTGTCCACCAGTAAGCTGATCTGTTGACAGCGTGCCCGGGGAGAATTCCTTTTCTGGAAGGACCCGAGGCACCCTGGTCCCTGCTCTTGTCCCCTCAGGGCGTCTGAAGCACCGGGTGTCACATTTAATATAACGCCACGCGCAAACTAGCCAAAGCACACTCACACACACACACACACACTCAAACACACACACACACACACACAAACACAAGTATGTTCATGCGTACTCACATTAAGGAGGCTGACTGGCAGTGAGCTGTCAGTCATTTTCTCCTTCACTCACTTTGGTACTAAATTAATTGCGTTGTCTTTCTTTCTTTCCTTCTTTCTTTTTAATTCATTTTCTACTCTTCACCATCTTTTCAGTGGTAGGAAGCAGGTAGGAAGAAAAACAGCATTCATTAAAGAATCACTCTGTCTTTCTTGTGTTTGACTTTTTCATGCAGGCTTGTTTTAATCCTTGTATTTGTGGTGTTGTTTTTTTTCACCACCATTTCATTCCCTCTCCTCTCTCTCTCTCTTTGTATGTTTCTCTCCTTTCCCTTGATTTCTCTCTCTCTCTCTCTCTCTCTCTCTCTCTCTCTCTCTCTCTCTCTCTCTCTCTCTCTCTCTCTCTCTCTCTCTTTCACACACAGTCTCTCTCTCTTCTGCTCTCTCACACACACTCTCCACGCCCCGTGTTTTGAGTGAGATGGTGAGTCTCTCCGCGCGCAGCAGAAGGAGAGTGTGTGAGTGAGACAGAGAGCGCGCACAGAAGCATCAGTCAATTTCTTTCTCTCTCTTTCTGTCACACACACACACACACACACACACTCACGCGCATAAACACAAACATTCTCCAAACAGATCATCTGTGTTTTTCTCTGATCAGGAATTTGCTGGATTTTTTTTTATTTGAATTTACTCCATTGTTCTTGTTTAATCCTGAGGAACTCTCCATGGTGGACTTTCCTATTGGAATGACGGGATCACTGAAGACCACACCACAGCACAGCCTGGACTTCCAAAATGAGTGAAGAAGCAAAGGAGAAAGGCACTGGGAAAACAACACACAAAAAGAAGAAAGGAAAGAAGGTAGGAGAAAACGGAATATGTCTTCCGTTTGAGCGATCTCTCTCAGTGTGTCTGGGCTTGTACACTGGGTTTGAACTCCAGATGGTTTGGAGTGGTAGTGGGCTTTGGCTGGTGGAAGGCATTGCTTAGTGATGTTGTGTCCCCATAAGCTATTAGTAAGATTCTACTGTCTAGAAATAGACCTCTGAGATTTTGGCTCTTTCTATGTTATGGTTTCTGTTTCAGCAAAAAAAAGGGAACAGTTCTGGATAGTATTGGATAAGAGTTTAAGAGATCGCTTGAGTGTTGGGCTGAGTGGATTTCTGAAATTCAGTTTTCTTTTTGATAATAAGATTGAGTGTAGCGGCCATTCTATCACATTTGGTGTCTGTTTATGACATTTGTCAAACATACTTTGAAAGAAAAGTTATTTTATTATGTATAATTTAGCGGTCATTGTCAGTTTGAATTTGTTTATTCTTATGAGTGTTGTCATTACCATTGTGGGCTTCATAATTGCTCGTTCATTTTGTTGTTCATTAGTGTATTTGCGAGCACATTTGTGAGAGGTTGCATAAGCACAGCATGTCTGGGATGATTTGAGGTGTGTGAAGTGTGTGAGGTGTGCTTGTCATTTTCTGTACACATCTGGCTAAATGCCAAAAACAGGAATGTCTCTCTGTGTGCGTGCGTGTGTGTGTTTGTGTGTGTGTTTGTGTGTGTGTGTGTGTGTGTGTGTGTGTGAAAGAGAGAGAGAGAGTGAGTGAGTGTATGTGTGTGATTGTGAGAGGTGTGTTGGTCTGACAGAAGCTGAGCCGACTCTTCTTATAGGCTTTTAAACAGATCTTATCCCAGTCTTGTCCTGTGGGGAAAGAGCTTTCCCTTCCTAATTAAAGGTTTTTCAAAACTACCGAGACTGGCTCATCAAAGGCATGTAGACTATGTGTGTGTGTGTGTGTGTGTGTGTGTGTAGGCACGCAGGTGTGTGTTTCTGCTTAGCAGGTTTATGCGTGAGTAAATATGGTGAGAAGGGTAGATGTGTTGTGCATTTTGTGACCGTACAGTAGTGTTTTTAGTCTTGTCTTCTTTGTCAAAGAGAAACAGCTTTCAACCCGCCAGACAACCCAACACAGTAGGGCAGTGGAACAGGGATGGGAAGAACCCAGACAATGCAAGTGAAAAGGATACAGTGGTGGGTGCTTGGAATTATGGGAATTATGGGAATTATGGGAAGAGGACATAGAATGTTGCTTTAAAGTTCAGGGGTGATAGGTTATGAAGACCACACCCTCTTTCTCCCCATCCCCCGCTCTGCATCTTCATCTCCATGGCAACTGGTTGCATTGTGGAGGCGTTGCTATTGGTTAAAAATTCACATCAGTAAATCCTGTCAGGCACCTGAGCTTTTCCATGTGATGCATCTGGACATTTTGGAATTTCTGATTAAGATTGATCTACACCCCCCCCCCCCCCACACACACACACACACACACACACACACATACACACATGCCTATATATTATAACAAATCCTGTAACAGCTTCAAATCTCATCAACGTCTCTAACAAGGTCTCTAATTTTGTTTCAAAATGAATAATCCGTTAAATTTGGCAAGCTCATTGTGAGAACTCCGGAGCAGCAATTTCTGAGGAAACAGCCCAAAGCCTGTAGGCTCAACATTGACTGTGGGAGAAGTGCATCCATGGTGATATGATCGTGTTGTCATGGAAATCTGAGGGGGCAGTCTGATTGGGCAGAGGCATGTCATACACTCTCAATTGTGATTGCAATACAGTATATCGATATTTCTGACACAATAAATGCAAATAAAAGCTCTACATTCAATCAGAGGCAATTGGCTGAGAGCCGTGAGGATATCTGGTGGTTGGTCAGTTTGTCTTCACACTCATGGTTGGTTAGTGTGCAGAGATCAGATGGGACCAGTGTAGAGTCTCAGGTACAGTATACTGATACTGATGTCTTCTTACCAGTGCTTTGCCAGAACATGTAATGTACCTCATGTAGGCATTAGGAAGTCAATTAGAATAATTAAGCAAATCCAGCGAGACATAATGAGCCATGATTACTGGGATCTTCACAGGATTCAGATCCAAACATCTCTCATCAAGATGATTTCATGCAATTACAGGCATCATAGACCACCTGTGGTCAAAATGACCACAAGCCCATGATGTGTGTGAGTGTGTGTGTGTGTGTGTGTGTGTGTGTCTGTTCCGATCACTGTGGGTGGTCAGGTGGCACCCTGATTCTGGAGGTATATCATCCCGATGGGATGGGAGATCTCGCAGTCCAGACGACAAGGTCAGCGTTAGTCATCCCATCGTGTCAGGCAGCGAGCAGATTTTCTTCCCTTGTGACAGAAAGGTGTGTGTGTGTGTTTTCATCGAGCTCTCTTAATCTCCCCCTCTCTCCTTTCATCCCTTTACATCACCCTCTTCTTTCGCTCTCTCTCTTCCTCCTTCACTACCTCTGTGTTCCTCCTCTCCACCATGCCTCTTCCTCTCTTTACCCATCACCCCTCTCTATGTTTTTCTCACTTCATCCCTCTCTCCTTCATCTCTTTCTCACTCTGTCGCTTCCTCTGTTCATCTGTCTTGCACTCCCTCATTGTCTCATTCCTTCTCTGTTCCCACATTTCTCCTCTCTACCCTCTTTCTTTCCCTCTCTTCTTTCCTTTGCTTCGTTAATCTCTCTATCCCTTTCTTTCTCTCTTTCTCTCCCTCTTCTTGTATCCCTTCTTTTTTCTCTCTCCCCTTCTCGGCTCGCCACCACCCTGTTTCCCTCCCTCCGTCCCTCCCCCTCGTCTCTTTCTATCGCTCTAGTCTGAAGCTGTCTGATAAGCGTTCAAGCAGAGTTCAGTAAACACAGAAGAGGCAGCTCGCACTGCCCCCGTGCCGCCTCTAACACACACACACACACACACACACACATCACTCTGACGCCGTGCTGTCACTCACATATACATCAGAGGCACACAAAATGTCCGTCCGCCTCGCCCGTGTGATGTGGGAACTATTGCTGAAGGGGGGACGAGCACGGGGATCCATCCATCCCTCCCCGTGTTTCGCACTAAGCGCTTCTCCCTCGCCTGGATCACATTGTCTATTCCCTTGGCTATAATGTAAATTTTGTTTTGTGTGCGAGTGTGTGTGTGTGTGTGCATGTGTGCGTGTTTGTGTGCGTGTGCTGCTGAATCACCTCACTCCATTCATGCCTGGAGTCTTTGTGTCGGTGAAATCCGGCTACCATGTCTGCTGCCATGTCTGCTGCCTGTTGTCAGGGGTCTGCCCCCCCCCCCCCAATCCCCTTCACCCCCCCTTACCCCAATCCCCGCTTGAAGCCTATAGTGAGCCAGCCGCACATACAACAGTAGGCTTGCTTTACAAGCGCAAGATAGCACCCACATTCTCACAAATGGTTAAGTTTAGCTTTTGTCCTCACCTGTACATATATGAAAGAGTATGTGTGTGTGTGTCTGTGTCTGTGTACATGCTTGTACACAGGCTCTGGTGAGCGATAGCCATGCTAGATGTATTAATGATTGTAGCCATGGCAACAAGAGGGTTCTCCGGCAAGACAGCCAGGATGGAGGGAGGGAGGGGCATATAATGAGGGATAAAGAGAGAACAAGGGACAGAGAGAGCAGGAGAGAGAGGAAAAAAGGGAGAGGGAGGGAGAGCGATAGAGAGAGAGAGAGAAAGAAAATAATTCTAATGATTCAGAATGTGTGGGTGCAGTGAAAAGAGGATTATTGATCTGGAATCATAAAATATGAGGTGAATAAAGATACATTGTTCTCAAATAATGTTTTTCACGCTAAGATCCAAGCTCACATTTCAGCTTTGACAAGTTTGTTTATGTACATCCAGCATAAACAAACAGATTGTACACCCTAGTCCTGAGACTGGAGTCCAGTATATGATCTTTGTAAGTCATATCATGGTGCTTCCTCATGTTATTGAATGCTGACAGCCATTTGATGGCATGGACTTTGATTTACACGTCAATCTCTGGTGCTTTGGGGGCGACTGGCCTTGACTCTGGCAGCATTCAAAGACAGGATGGGGTCGGGACACTGTTGCATCTGGTCCAGAATTAAATGTCCTTTGATCGTAGAACCTGATGTGTAATACATCTCTGTCCCCGTCCCTCACACACACACACACACACACACACACACACACACACACACACACACACACTCACTCTCATCCTCAAACCCATCACATAAAGAAGAGCAGTGCAGTTTGGAGCTGGTTCCCCTTTGTGGAGTTCATTCATAACCCCTTCTCCATTCCAACTTCTTCTCTTTAAATCCCCCTTGTCCTTTTTGTGTCCTCCTCCTACTCACTTTTTCTTTTCAGATGCTCTCCTCCCCCTCTCTCTCTCTCCCCCTCTCTCTCTCTCTCTCTCTCCGTTTTTCCTTACTCTCTCTTCTTCACATTCTCACGCTTGTCTTTTGTTCAAGTGTAACAAGACTGAACAGAAAGTGCCTTATGTCAGCACATGCACACTTTCCTGGTGTCATCTGTAGAAAAGTGCCTCTATTTGTGTGTGTGCATCTGTGAATATGTGAGGACATTCAAGTCTTTTACTCTATGTGTGCATGAGTGCAAACAGCTGTGTGTGTGTGTGTGTGTGTGTGTGTGTGTGTGTGTGTGTGTTTGTGTGTGTATTTGTGTATTTTGTTTGGCAATTCAGGTTTAAGGATTGGGAATGCAGTGTTGTTCCTGTTTGACAGCTGAGTTAGGAGGAGGATTAGAGCTGTCAAACCAACAATCAGAGACAGACAGAGAGAGAGAGAGAGAGAGAGAGAGAGAGAGAGAACTTGATCAGAACCTTTGGCCAGATCAGATATGACTCTGGCTATGCATCATTCTTTTGGCGATACCTAAGCAGCAGTGATGGAACATCTTGCCCATATTAAACACGGTCCTGGCTTCAAAGTCAACAAGCGTAACTCAAGCTTCTCTCAAGCTAGCTGGATGAATCCAAAGTCCAACGTATATTTCCATGCACATGATGCCCGCACTCTGTGTGCACCGAGAATGTGACGTCATCATTGCAACATCATTGCGCATGCCTCCCATGGAGGTATATAACTGGAAAGAGTGACTAAGTCCCGCCCTCCATACATGCCAATGGCCGAGGATAGGCTAGTAAATTTAGCCAATTTGTAGTAAACGCCATATTGAACACTGGGGCTCTGGACCTGGCACCAATCGGCTCTGGCCATGCGCAAAGTACCAAAGCTTAAAATGCCGCATGGAGGAATGTTGATTTCATTGGATATTGTCTAAAAAGACAGTCATTTTCCAGTCCAGAGAGTGGCGATAATGCACATTGATTGCTTGGCACATAACAAAAAAAAAGAAGTAGTTGCTTGGGAACCTGCATGGAGTTGCCCAGAAGCGCAACACGTCCTGTCATAGGCTGCAACAAACACGCAGTGAAATTTGCCTGTCACAGCTGGGTAGCCACCCACCACCATGCACACATGCGTGAGAACTCATGCCCAACATGCACTACACTAATGTGGTTCCAATTCTATGCTCCATGCGATGCCATACTTGAAAATGGTGTGTGCTAACTGGCTAAAGCTAAGCTAGCCCCTCTTGACCCCCTGGTGCCTCCTATACGTTATTAGGGCACACACATATGCTGTCACTAATTCACTAATATTCAAGAGTTTCTGGATAGTGTGTCTTTATTACGGTCGTTAAGTGAATGAAGCTAGCTTTTGAGCTAAGGTTGAGGTTCAGTAACTGAACTACTTAGCTGTGGTAGAACACAGGATCCCAACACGCAACTAGCCAATTAGAAAAAAAATGATGCATAAGCGTTGCATTGCACACTTTGTACAACACGTGCACAGCGGTGTGCGTGCAAGGGTACTGTGTCCTTAAGAGTCCAACTTAATTTGACCAGTAGCTGATCATTTGGTTGGCCTCTGTGGTCTCTCTGTTGCCACACTTCAGGTTTTACCTGTGTATGTTTTGCTTTTACTTTCTGAAAGAAGAGGTTGGACTGCCTAGAGCACAGTGCAGACAGACTTTCAATTCTGGATTTAAACATCTGCCTCCAGTTCGGAATTGACTGCGATCGGAGTCCTTATTTTCTTTATGCCATAGCCAGAGAAAAAATGCAGTGCCATTTTTTTCTTTCTTTCTTTTTAACCAGACTTGTTAAAAATAGAATCAATCAAGGGATTAATCACCGTTGTAAACCAATGCCCAGGATAATGGTCACCATGGCAACAGTAAATAACTTCAAGGTGCCCTCGCATACAGAAATAATAGTCTCAGCTGTGGAAATTCTAATATCCTTCACCCTCCAAATCCATTATTTTCATATGTCCTCAGACCCCGGCAGAGCTTAACCTTTCCTTTCCTGAATTGTTTTATGAGGAGCCTTCATAAGCTCCGCACCACAGTTGTCCCAAGGACATCCTAAATGAATGTGTAGTTATGTATTTTCCTTCTATGAAAAGAGCAAGTGGCTCGCAAATCCTCCCTCGTGCCCAGTGTGTAAGAATACAACTGGATGACGACAGACTGATTAGTGAGACAGAAAGGGCTTGGATATCAGAAGCCAAAAAAAAAAAGAAAAAAAAGAAAGAAATAGCTGATTATGAAAAAATCGACAGAGGACAAAAGTGGAGGAATCCTTTCAACTGTAATTAGGCTGAAGGAGCAGCACATGCTGTGTTCCTACATGCACGTCACAGTGCAGGATTCCCCACCCTCTTTCACCTGCGGACTCAAAGCACTTCAGAACACCATTAGTTCAGAATAGCAACACGACTGGCAAAACAGCCACCAAAACAACCATGTTCTCTCTTAAGCCAGGAACAAACCTCCCGATTTTTAACCCCTGTGTTAATATTGTGGAATTCTTGGGCCAGTTGTAATCCAAGGTAATCAACAGTAGTCATGGTGTTCAGTCATGGCAGGAGTCATTTTGTTTGTTTGAGATGACAGATTTGCAAAAGATGTGATTCTTTGTATTGTTGAAGCACTCCTGATTGAAATGGACTGAATCAAACAGGTTTGATATAATATTAAGAGATCCGTTGTGTGCTCACTATGGTACCAATTTTAACGCCAACAACTCAATCGTTAGGTTAATGCTCATAACTAACCCCCAATCATAGCAGACTCGGCCTGTAGGTCTGGCCTGTTTAATCTTGTTCTAATCATAATAGACTGAAAAAGTTGGAAGGTCTGTTACCAGCTTCAGAGATACAGTATGTGGTCCAAGCAACATGGTTGGTGCCACCACAATCAAGCCTCCACAATCTGGGTATGAATGTGAATGGATGAATGAATGTGTGACCCAAATTGGTAAAACTCTTGAGTCCTTAAAGGTGCTAAATGCAGTCCATTAACTATTTATTATTTATTACATATGGCCTGCATACTCTGCATAAACCCTTTGCCTAAAAAAAAAAAAATCTATCCAGATACCGATATCAAACAATCAAACACGGATTCTGATCAGGGCTGGGTTTCCCAAAACATTCTTAATGCTAAGTAGTTCTTAACGTATGTCATTTCCTATACCTTAAGAACTACTTAGCACTAAGAACGTTTTGGGAAACCCAGCCCAGATCAGATCGTCCAGATGGACTTGGTACAAACATGTCCATGGACCATCCACGCGTCCATCCCTACATGCACACGTCTAGAGTGAAGAATGGCATGCATGCGTGTGGTGTGCCTGTGCTGTGCTGAGCCCAGGCGATGTGCTGGCTGGCTGGGGCAGGCGGATTCCCAGATGGATCAGGTGGTGTAATCTTAGTCCCGGATTCCCGTGCCTGCTCCCAGCCGTCAGTCAAGGCTGGTGCGGCAGCTTTTTTCCCAGGCTCTCCGGTGTCTGTTCAGGAATACGATAAGCTCCTCCTGACACGCGGAGCAGCGGAAAAGATATACACATACACACATACACACACACACACACACACACATACACAGTGGCGGCTGGGAAAGTGCTTAACCGCAAAAGAGAGGAACACGCGACACACACACACACAAACACACAGATTCACACACACACACACACACATTCCCATAGACACACACAGGAACTCCTCGGCAGAAATCAGACACAAGGGTGACCTTTGACTAGTGAGAGTGAGAGGTAGACGCTGAGGGAGAGGGGAAGAGTATTTAGGTAAGAGGTGAAATGGAGTGGTATGCTGAACACAGGAGAAGAGAGGGGGAATGAAGGGGACATCAGCTGGTCTGAAGGAGGAGAAGAGAAAGAGAATGAGAGGATCTGTTGCTCTGAAGAAGGAGAGGAAAAAGAGAATGACAAGCTATGGAGGTTATTTGGTGGGAGAGGGAGTAGATCACTTGGTCTGAAGGAGGAGAGAGAGAGAGGGAGAGAGATGGAGAGAGAGAGACATCAGTTGGTCTGAAGGAGAGGAGAAAGAGATGGAGGCAGAGATCAGTTGGTCTGAAGGAGGAGAGAGAGAGTGAGATCTGTTAGTCTGTTGGTCTGTCGGTCTGAAGGAGAGGAGAAAGAGAGGGAGGCAGACAGATCAGCTGGTCTAAGGCAGAATGAGCAGCAATACACATAGAGAGCCCAGACAACCCCCAAGGGTAGCTTGCCTATGCCACAAAGTTTGTGAATGCGAGGGGAAAAGATCCTGCATCACCCTTTTGTTGGGATTGACTCTCAAAATGTCCGAAGTGGCAGAGTCACAACAGCAGGCTCACATATCAAAGCTGGGTCAAAGATTGTCAGTGTGTGGCATTACCACTTCACCACGCCTGTCAGAGATACTAGGCCCTTGATGGCCTTACAGCTTCAGTTTTTTATATGAAATGACGTATCACATATTACATAGCCCAGGGGGTTCAGAAGACTTTTCCCATTCACAGTTCTCAATAAGTGAAATATTGTTATGAAATGCTTATTTCCAGCCGTGTTTATTAGAGATTTACAGCTGACCCTGGTGACCCTTATATTAATTCCTGAGAAAACATCACAAGTAGGCCTATTTCAAAAATTCCTTTGTGTTTTCTTTGCATCTTCAGGCAAAACATTTTCTCCAGGGCCACAGACTACATCTCCATGGAAACCATTATATTTAGAGGTTCCAAAGACATCTGTTTCTCTGCTCTCGGTGGGCATTGTTTCATCTCACCCTATCGAAATAAGACACAGCATAGCTATTAGCTAGTTGTCATTCTAGCTGCCAAGGATATGCAAACAAATGGATTGATTTTTATTCCATTCTGACATGGCACATCAAACTAAAACTGAAAAAAAGAAATCAGTTCTAAATAGCTTGTTTTCAGCAAGGATGACAATTTCAGGATGATGAAGCGCCATTTCCAAGTGTGGTTGCTGACATAAAGTAATAAAAAGTGCCGCCTTATTAATGCCCTAGCTGTTATTAACAAACACAGGAAGCGGTTCACAGTCTCAGTTTGAAACATTGACATCCCCAGAAGCCAAAATAGGCAGGGTAAAGCTCTCACAAAGATTAGAGCTCTCCACAAAGCCCCAATCCTCGAGTGCAAATCACTGATCTATATTCACATTGTTAAAACCCACAACATAAGAGAGACAAGAAAAGAAAGAAAGTAAACAATCAAACATGATGAAAGGGGATCAGACCGAGAGAAAGAGAGAAAGAGAGAGAGAGAGAGAGAAAGAGAGAGAGAGAGAGAGAGGGAGGGAGGGAGCGTGTGCATTCACAGTTATTCTCTTACCTGACATTCTGGCAGTGCCCAAAAGCCTAACCTGAAGAGAGAGAAAGAGAGAGAGAGAGAGAGGAACAAGGGATAGAATGAAAGAATGGCAGGAGGTCGGTGCCTTCATTGAATCGGTGATCTTTCTGTCAGACTCATACAAAGAAAGTGGAATGGATAAAAAAGAGAAGCTAGATCACAGTAAAATGAACACTCAGTGCTGTATAGCATGATAAGTTGGCATGTTGAACACTGTCTGTAAGGTAGGGTGTGCACTGGGTAGTGTGGTATCACTGCATTGAACACATCTCAAAGGTAGGAAAGATGTGATTTGGTCATTTTTTAAGTCACCATGTTGAATTGATAACTCCCTCAAAGGAAATTAGTTTTGGAGTTTTTGATGGAAGACAAGACAAAGGCAGTGAGAATCAGTAGGGTTAGCGTTGGGCAAAGTCAGTGTGTCATCTTTGAGTGAACACATCAATGAATCTCTCACAGGAAGTATTTCTTTTTGGTAGAACTGTACGTCACTACAGTCAATACATGTCTAATGTTAGATGGAGATGAGTTTGGACTCAACTGGACACAGGCTCTAAAACTGTAAAGACTTGAACCTGTCAAGTTGTAGGCCGTAAGGTGTGTGTTTAGAGGTGAATGTTGTTTAGAGTGAGCGTGCTGATGTGTGTGATGTGATTCTGCCAGTCCTATTAGTCATCCTGCTGTTTGTCTCTCTCTCTCTCTCTCTCTCTCTCTCTCTCTCTCTGAGCTATATGGAGGGTAAATGAGTGATGGACAGACTGAAATAGGCTGTGGGAGAGAAGCAGAGAGAGAGAGAGAGAGAGAGAGAGAGAGAGAGCGAGCGAGCTAGAGGCTTGTTACATAAACAGAGCGGGGGCTGAACTGATCGCTCCTGATATCCGCTCGCTTTGGTGAGGGTGGCAGAGAGCATTTAGTGGAGGGGTGGGATGAGTACTTAATGCAAGAGAGACCTCAGTCGCTGAGGAGGTGGTTAGGCTTGGATAGGTACTGTATGGACATGTGCCCTTCACATGCACCGTTTCCAGTGACAAAGAAAACAAATGGCAATAATGATAAATAAAAATAAAGATATAGGCCTGTCTAGGTTACATTTTTTTTACATCAATATAAAACCAAGCTTGAGTTGAGCCCATTTCTTAACCACCAAAAACCCAGGAAGCTAATCACAATCGCTTATCCAACATTAGGCGTACTTTACATGATATATGAACAGCCAATGTTGCCATCTGGGTTACTTATAGCTAACCAAAGGCATAGATATGCAAAATGAAATTTAATAAACTGTTGTTTTGTTAAAACTCCAACACCATTACTGCCGCTTTCAATTTCAAGGAGTCACCCCCTCTAGTCTGATTGTTTTGCCATCCTGGCGTCTGAAGGAAATGATACGTTGGGTGTTCCCAGACTGAGATCTCAGTGGCAGCAAATGGGCTGAGATGCAAGCAGGTGCCAGGCTGATATTTAGTTACTGGTACATTAAACTCACATCACTTACACAGCCCGTGTTTCCTTAAGCTTGACGGGCGAGGGGTGCAGTGCGGCCAGTGTTTTTAATGCTAACTAAACTAAATGGAGGCATTTTCAGCTTAGGCATGTTACTACATGTATATTATAAACCAAGTATGATTAATAGGAAATGTGGTGTTTTGATTAAAATCAGTCTGTAGATGAATGAAGCATTATCATATGCTTATATTTGACAGATCTCTTAATCATGCATTCAGGGGTTAGGGTTTCCCTGGGGCAGGTACTGCCATGGACCCAGAGCTCTCCACTGTAGCCCCCTGTTGAAATGTTTTGCTTGGCCACAAACCTCTTTTGTCAGGAACTAAACAGATGGCTACTCCCTCTGATGAAAAACTGTTGTCTTATGAGTTGGCTGACAGATATCAAACATCTTACCTTGTTTCAACCTTATCGTAAAACCCCCTATTTCTTGTTCATGGCAGCCACAGAACAGATGATTTCTGTGGAGAATGGGCCCAATATTGCAACAGTTAGGTCTCATAGTCAACAGATGAACAAGAAGGACTAAACCAAAATGAACCCTTATAACCCCAGAATCAGTTATGTTGGAATACTGTGCCTTGCTTTTCAATGCACCTCTTTGTCAGTGCTTTGATATTCCTTTAGAAATGCTCTCTGTGCGGTATAGGATGCATCATGATGAGATACTCAGCGGTGGTGGCAAATCCGCTATAAAATAGACTTTGTGGTCTTTCGGTAAAGCTGATGCCAGCCAACATTTCATCTCTCAGAAGACCATTAATTCTTCTCTCTGTCAGTTTTTAGAGCTGAGACAGTATTTCCAGTAGTTTCAGCTACAATATGTGGTCCACACTCTCTTTTGTCAGAGTATTTGTAATGGACAGGCCCTACCTCTCATCCATCAAGTGTGTGTGTGTGTGTGTGTGTGTGTGTGTTTGTGCGCGTGTGTGTGTATGTGTGTGTGTTTGTGTGTGTGTGTGTGTGCATGGATTGGAAATGAAAGAACGATTAAATGTTTGTACTGTATGCATATGCTTTTGTGTGTATGAAATGCCTGTGAGTGTGTCTATGTCAGTAGAGAGAAAGAACTGTGTGTGTGTGTGTGTGTGTGTGTGTGTGTGTGTGTGTGTGTGTGTGATTGCAAACGTATGCGTGTGTGCAAGCAGAACAGAGAGCATTTCTCTCCATTGCGCTGTGTTAAGCTGCTGAAGAGGATCCCTCACCTGAGAGGGCCGTCTGCCAGGGCCAGTGTGGAGAAGGAGGACTCATCCATCCAGTCATTCCGCAGACGCACCGTCATCACAGCCATTACGCCACAGCAACTCACTTACTCGCGTGTCTGACGCCCTCCATCTTTGTGACACGTTACTCTCAAACAAACCCCCCCTAACAGCTTCCTTCCCCCGGACTACTCAATCTGAAGCTAGCGCAGTTCTTAAAGCAACAACAGGATAGACAGGATATTATATATATTTATTCTCCGTTGGAGTTAATATTCAGTGCCATCTAGCATCAAGACGACACCCAGTTATACCATAGATACACACACACACACACACACACACACACACACACACACACGCACTACAAGTGCCATGATCCTAATCATATCCAATCGACAATGTTACATGGCGCTATAACAAACGTTTCAGGCATGCAATGGAAATCATTCATTCTTCATTCTTCATGTCATGTCATTTTAGGGTCACAGTGAGATTATCTGAGATTATTATTAAAAGAAGCACATAGTGCATTGAGAAGAACACTACTTTAACATTACTTGAAAGCATCCTTTGTATGTTTGAACTCATTAATGTCGTATCACACTGATTCAACACTGCTGTGTGTTAAAATAATGGTGTGTTAATAATATTTATTGATTGTTATACCTGAACAACCCATTCTAGGGATAAAGATGCTCAAGGATGAGCATTCCTTACATGTGAAAGGTCATCAGAGCTGCTGGTGTGTGTGATGGCCATTGAATTGTCTGTGGGTGAATTTACGAGTGGTTAGCAGAGCTAAGAGGGCTGGGGGAAGAGGGCGGGGGGGGGGGGGGGTATTGGGTGTGGCAGGGTGCTCATGCGTGCAGCCTTCCAGAAGATTCTTAGAGTCAGCACTCAGCCGTTCACTAGCACTCTGCTGGTTCGCCTTGCCTTTGCCTTGACCCGGAGTGCACCAGGCTACTGTATGTGTGCGCCGATCGATCGGACCAGGCCTGACTGAGTGAGCCATCCGTCAGCGCTCCACCCAGGCTCAGACCAGGGCCAAGATGCCCCGCCCAGCAACACACACACTCTCACTCACTCTCACGCTCATGCTCACTCTCTCTGTCTCTCACACACATGAGCGCACACACACACACACAACACAACTACAGGATAACAGACACACACACATACAGAAATGCACAGGCACACACACACACACACACACAAACACACTCTCCCAAGTCCTCACACCCCACTCTCACAACTCCAGCTGTGAGTTCCACCAACAGAGCTGACTGGGGAAATGATGAGGACACACACACACACACACACACACACACACACACACGCATATTCCCATTCTCCCCGACACCCAGCTCCAGCCCTTGCTCCCTCCAGCTGTGAGTTCCAGGGACAGCGCTGGCTGGCCGGGGAAATGATGAGGATAATTACACTAATCCCCTTAATCTCACGAGCTTGGTCGTGATGGCCGCCTGTGAGCCTCCAGCGGGGGAGACGTGACTCTCGTCCGAGCCGGGCCCGTCCTGCTCACTCCGCACGCAGACGAGACATCAGCCATCGCTTTAATTGACGCTCTGATGGTCTAGGCTGCGGCCACCGAGAGCTTCGGAAAGCTTCGCACTCGCACTATCGATCGAGTGCCGTCGGCCTGGAATGTGCTTCGCAATGTGTGAGGTCTTCAGGGATGGGGGGGGAAGGTGGGGAAGGTGGGGAAGGGGGGGGGGGGGGTCGAGTTGGCGGCGTGAAGAAATATAACGGCCATTTTAGCACCGCTATTGGAACAAGGAAATTGAGTTATCTAGACCCGTGTTCAAAGTTCCCTCTGAAATTGAAAAGTTAGTCTGTGCCGTGAAGTGTGCTATTTTTATTTGGTAATAAATTTTCATTTTCGCTCCTCCCTGTAATTTCTATCCTAACAGAATGTGTCTCCTCAAAACACAGGCTTCATATAAACTGCACAAGTGCTTTTGGTGCCCCGAAAAGTGCTATATAAAAAACAATGAATTATTATTATTACCGATACACAGTTTCAAATAGGAGTACTGTATGTTTGTATGTTCTTGAGAATCATGTGGTTGCCCTTGTATTAGTCTTTCTCATATGGGAGGTAAAGATGTACTTAAAGCAAAGGAAGTTGATAGGCTATTGCATATCCCATATACAGTATCATGACAATACATTGTGCTTTAAATAAGTAATGAAAAAAAACATTCTAGCAAGAGGCTAATGGTTACTTTAGCTCAATAGCCAACCAAATTACCGTACACTCAGCGAAGCATTGCGTTGATTGGCTGACTTTGTTGATGGCTCCTTCTGAGCCACTAGTTTTTTCCCCATCTGCAGAGCCAGGACTGTGTACACACACACCAGCATTTTTTTCAGCGCTCAGGCAGAATGTGTGTGTGAGGCTGTGAGGAGCAGTTTGCTGAATTTGACAGAAAAAGTGCTTTGGATTAGACTCGTAAACTGTACCTTTAATTTGTCATCTCAAGAGCACATTAGCGGGGTGCTGTAACTCTCAAGCAGACAGCAGCCGTGTCAGGACCACATGTGGGCCAGAGTCGGCTGTGATCTGGGTATTGAACAGTAAGCAAACAGTTCAGTTGCATAACTGGACCTCTCTGCCTTCCTTGATTTGAATGATTACATAAGAATGCAACTTCCCATCCCGTGCCTCATGGTTATGGTACAGTAGGATCATTGTCAGTGACCAGAGATTATTTGAAGGTATAGATGAGAGAATATTCATAATATAAGCATAACTTCATGCAGTTTGGGACAAAGTCACATTTTGGCAGAAGCAATAGCCTTTCTGTGTGTGTGTGTGTGTGTGTTTATGTTTGTGTCTATGTGTGTGTGTGTGTGTGTTTATGCATGTGCATGTGGAATATGTATTTTTTGTTATACTGTGACAGAGTAATTAGAGTTATTCTATCTTAAATTATTTGGCTTAAGGCTTTTGGATCAAACGAGGGATTTGCTAAAAAGCTGAACAAATCTACACTATTCAGT
>JASCQY010113672.1:0-16534 GCA_030264315.1 Sardinella tawilis
CCCTGTGCTGTCAGAAGGGAAAAGAAAGAGACAACTTGATACAACATAGACCAAATATCAAATTGATAGCAAACACTAAGCACAATAGTCGAAAAGCGCGCAGCTAAGTGATTCCACCCTAACTGAATGGGGCACAGAAATTCAATTTAATTTGCCCCATGAAGTAAACATTAGTTGCCGGTTTGTTATTTGTCCATGCATCAACTTTTCTGGTTGTTTTACCTACTGACAGTGCTCAGTGAGTTTGAACAACAGGGCTGTTGATTGATTTACACCAGACTTCTCCTTTAAGTAAAGAATTCTAGAATATGACCCTGAATAAAGACACACGGGCCAAAATTCAGATTCATTTTTTATAATGTGGTATTGTTATGTGATCACTAGATGACACAAAATACTAGATAAAAGACTGTTTAGAGCTCTTCTTACAACCCTCAAACACTCGGGGATGGCAGAATAAAATCAATATTTAGACTCAGTCATGGTGAGTCATATCTCACGTGATGTGGTAGCCTATCTCACGGGCCTGCAAGCTCAAGGGACAAAAAAGCAACTTTCAGTGCATTTTCTCACAACTTGCTAAGACTCAAGTGTAAAACACAGGAAAGAAAACAAACCAATGCAACCAACCAGGCCGTGACAAGTCTGAGGGGTGTGAGGGTGAGAGCATGCACATGCTTGAGTGTGTGTGTGTGTGTGTGTGTGGGAGTGTGTGTCAATGTGTGTGTGTGAGAGAGAGAGAGAGAGAGAGAGAGAGAGAAGTTATGCAGACAAACAAGTGAGAAATGGTATGCAAATCTAACTGTTCAGCACAGACAGAAACTGTGAAGAGTTGAAGAGACTGTCATGGGTCCAGTGACACGGAAGGGGAGCGTGATGTAGTGGTAGTAAGGGCACAGCCGAAGAGATCAAGTGTCTGTCGTTGTATTTTGGAGAAGTGCAAAGAGTTGTGTTATGTAAATGGCTGGTCATGCATGGTGCAGATCTAGATCTTTCCACCACACCTTGCTCAGAAGTGCAGCACTCAGAAAGCATATTCATCTGCAGTGTTACGTAAGCATGAATGTGTATTACGTTGGTGTGTTTGAGTAAGTACTGTGCATGAGTGTATGTATAAATTTGTGAATATGCCTGCTCTCTCTCTCTCTCTCTATGTGTGTGTGTGTGTGTGTGTGTGTGTGCACGCGTGCGCACACGTGTGTGTTCCACCATCCTCTCTTTGCCACTACTCACTAAAATTCTACTGATGCCAGGTCAAACCCGTGCTGGCTGGTGCTTGCTGTCCACCTAATACAGGAACAGCCTCTGATGCCACTTTAATAATTGTGCATTGCATAGGCTACACACACAAGAGACCATCGCATATCATCCATAGAATCCCTTGCGTCCATAGCGTTAGCATGATCACACTGTGCAAGTATGTCTACATCTGTTCCATAGTTCAAGTCCCCCCATGTGTTGTGGATGTTAGCCTCCTCCCTCGCAGAACTGGCCCTGTAGTATATTGTGCGCACAGTGGATGCTTCAAGTTGTCCTTGCCTCCTACTTGTTTGTGCGTCATAGAATAGCAATGAAAGCATCTTGCAATCTCAATGCAGTCTGTGAGCCAGGGTGCACAATAGAAAAAGAAAAAAATTATGTAACAAAGCGAAAGAAACACAGGTTACTCTACCAGGCACCACAGCCTCTGGACAGATCATTTATGAGACACGTGCAATGGAAAAATACTGGACCTGACAAACATATCCTCTTCTTTAGTTAAGCCAACACCAACACTTCTTCCCTCTGCTAGAGGAAAGGAAATGAGAAAGTGGATCATAAGGTTGCTTTAGATCCACAAATACATGACACAAATAACCTTATGCCTTTTCAAAAGATGACAACTTTGCTTACATCCATATTGGATAAAAATGGCTGATAGATACCAAAGTCACTATTATCTCACAATTATAGGCATGAGTGTCTGAAGGTTGAGGATGATACTCATGACATTTACTCTGCGCAAAATAGAAGTTTATTTCTAATCTCTAGGTCAGTGTAATAATGTCACGCAGGTCCCCTGTGGAGTTTATCGGAATTACTTGATTCCTAGTTGTACCGAACACATTAGGCACCTCTGTAAATAGCCTAAATTATTGTCTATGGTAGCGATCTACAGGTTATTTAGTAGACCTAATTTTGCTTGGAGGTGCAAAGTTAAGCTAAATTCTCATGTGTCCATATTCTAGTTTGTGAAAAACAACTAGACATAGCCTAATAACTTTGAGTCCTGTCAATTGAATATTCAGCATGAAGTAAAACCAGGGTTTGTGGAAACCTTCCTCTTATCTCTTACATTGACTTGAAAAACGCTTAAATTCGTTTTAAAGAAAATTATGGTTAAATGTCATCCAATGTCTCCACGTAACTGCAGCAAATAGTTGGGTGACAGTACACATTTGAATCGTAGGCCTACTTTGGTTAGCACTAACAGTTGATACTGCGGACGACTTGCTGATGCTCTCAAAAAAAGGTGATAGTAAGGAGGGAGGAGTTTTGACCGTCACATGTCAGGCTGCCTGTGTTTGGCGCTGCGCTCGCTCTCCCACTCTCTGATGTTCCGGTGACGGACGCACTTGCGTGGTGACGGAAGGCACAATTCGCGGCACTGTGCAGAAGTGAAGAGAGAGCTGTGCTCTTCTAACGTCCCGTCCGTCAGTGTCCAGTCTGGCAGACTTTTTTCATTTGACAAACTACAAGTTTTAATACTTCCGTGTTCAAAATGGCTGACCAAGCGCAGACAAACAGCGATGGAGAGGAGAGGAGCGCACCCGCGAGAGGGTTTGCTCGACAAGGTGCGCTCAGACAGAAGAACGTGCACGAAGTAAAGGACCATAAGTTTATAGCCCGTTTCTTCAAGCAGCCGACCTTCTGCAGTCACTGCACGGACTTCATCTGGTGAGCAACAGCTAGTTCTGATAAGACTGATACTGCATACTGCACTTTGCCAGACTCGCATATCTTTCAAATTCCAGCAAACAGGTGGAAAAGTCATCGCATTTCACTAGCCTACTGAAGTGACATTAGATTTTACCACACGTTACTGTCCTTGTGCCATATAGGCTTAAAACTAGAAAACTGCAGCTTACTTTGTAACTTCGGATTTATTCCGTGAATTTTGCAATTCCGTCTGTTTTTTACGATGTTAGATTTACTGTGGAAATACACAATCGCAGCATCAGCACTAAGGGAAAAGTGAAAAGGCTTTGGTTGTCTCCGATTTTATTTATGAAAACATGAACTTGCATTTACACTGAAGTAATACTGTTTCCGCATTTTCCTACAGGGGCTTCGGAAAACAGGGATTTCAGTGTCAAGGTAAGCATACATATGTGCAACAGTAACTATTTGATTGCCCTGCTCCATTTGATAGCCTTTCGTGGGCTGCCACCCTGTTAGTCAAGACCAACCAATCAACAGGGTGGACCTGGTCTGAGATTTTTTTGCACTGTCAACATGTCGACACTTGTATGGACTGTGGCTGTGGTAATTACCGACCCTGACAACGTTTGGTGTTGGAATTGTTGCCTATGCTTGAGTGACCCTTTTTCAAATTTGTGAGGAAAAATCACAAAAGCAGGCTCTCCTTACAACCTAGACATTCATTTGCGGAATAGTGTGCGTTTCCGCAGGTGATAACATCATCGATAATGCGAGTGAATTTGAATGAATATTTTCATAGGCAGTGTCTGGTAATGAATTTGATGAAAATCATTAATGCAATCTAGAGAGGCGATCACTACCACGTACTGCACCTCTGTTGTCCTCATATTTGACTTAATACTAATAAGAGTCTAATTGTCCTCCAAATGGAATTTATTAAGCAGGCATTAACCGAAGTTTAGTTGTCCTGAACCGGTTGCGTTTATTGGCTGTGCACATTGCAAACCATTGGCATTACAAAATTACAGTTATTTATTTATTTTTTTAAAGATCCCCATTAAACAACTTCCTGACATAAACTAGCCTACTGTTACATTATTCTGCCATCCTATATTTTGTCTGGACATCTTTCAGAGATGCTGAAATCAATTTGAGGTGTTTTCTTTGCTTTTGTCTGCTTTTTTACTGTATTGTAGGCTATTGTAATCGGCTGCTGTAAAAACTGTCACCATTTACATTTTTGGCTGTTGTGACCATGGCATGAAGTCAGTTGTGTGCTCTGATGCATCTGCATGAAGCTGTTGCACGAAGAAGCGTTTGGTACAGCTTGTGGCTTAGTTCCATGTTCTGTTCAACTTTTATGGTCACACACACATAGGCCCGCACACTCACTCTTTCTAAAGCTGGTCACACCTCTGTGTTCTGCACTGACCTACACAGACCCTATTTACTAATTGATGGAGTTTCCAGTGCAAACCAATAACAGACACACACAAGAATCATGTGAGGACATACTACATTGTCTCACTCTCCAAAGTACTGTGCACCCATGCAGACACACACACAGTAAAATAGAAAAATATTTTTGGACCTGTTGCTTGCAAATGCTGCTTGTTGTGTCTCAAATTTTGCCCAGAGTTGACTACTTATCCTCAGTACCCCCCCATATCTGCCCCACCTATACACACACACTTGCTCTCTCTCTCCTTTCCTTAAATGCCCCCCCCCCCCCCAAGTCCCACTCCGCTGAAAGGAGGAAGATTGGCTTCATGAGGAGGCTACAATTACCGGTCACAGTGGGTCAATGGCAGCGGTGTGTCAAGCTGTGGAGGGGCTCGCCCTCAGCTCAGCTTCAGTTCGCCTCTCCTCTCTCCTCCATTTTCTAGTGTCGGGCTGAGGCACTGCTCTAATTGCAGGTGCAGGGGAGGGCTGTACGTGAAGGGGTGTGCCTCTTACTGACGTGTTTTTAAGCTGGCAAAGTGCCTCTCTCGTCCCTTATACACATCACATTCCCTTATAGCCCCAACCCATAGCCCTGAACAGCTCCCGGAAAGAAAAAAAAAAACAAAAAAAAAGGAAAGCGCCATTCAAAAGACCTGTTGGAGAAAGAAATGCATCTGCCAGAGCTGTGCTAATGCTTATGTGACAGCAGAAAATTTGGCCAGTCGTGAGCTGGTTTCATGTCCATCTGCAACTTATGCCTGTCCTGTGCTGAATTGATACCCTGCCATTTGCTATTCCCAGCTTTTATGTTGGATGGCGTCGGAAGCCTCCCGAGTATGCTTTCTTCCACTTTAAAGCTGAGTGTGCGTGTGTGTGTGTGTGTGTGTGCATGTGAGTGTGTGTGTGTGCCTGTGTGTGGGGGTGGTTGTGTACGCACTCGCCCTCTGGCCGTCAGGCTGCTTGAAAAACGCTCCCGAGACTTTCTTTGGGGCCTCTTTTCTTCTGTGTCTGTTGAAGGCTGGTATCGATCGGTGAAAGTTGGCCCACTGCTGCTGTCTCTGGCTCCAGTCCCTTCATCCCTTCCTCTCAGGCAGAGGGGGAAGAGGGAATTCCTCTCCTCTACAAGGTCAGGCCCAGACTTGCCACAGTGCCTGCAGTGATTGGCTGGGCGTGGTGTGTACAGGAGCGCTTGACTGCCTCAGAGGCTTACAGTATTATACAGTATATTGTGTGTTGTGCTTTCACTGCCACACGAGACACTGTGCTTGTGCTGCTCAGTGATGGCAAAAATCATAATTGTTTTTTTTTTTTTGTCAAGACTGAAAATAACTTCAGATGATTATTTGATGATTTGAGAAACAATACTTCTTTTTGTTAATTAGATACAATGTATATGTAATCAAGTAAAAAAAAAAAAAACAAACAAACAATTTTTTAGCTATGTGGGTCAGTTAAAAGTACAGCGTCACTTGTGTACAGGCAGAAAGAATGTGACAAAATGTGACAGAATTAGTCATTGCATTTCAATTGGGATGTTTTCAAGGAAGGCAGAATTTACATTACATTTATGCAGTTAGCATTTATCCAAAGCAACTTACATCAGTCAACTATCAGTTACTTAAACGGCACAATTTCTAGGTTACCAGCATGCTGGCCAAGTTCCTTATTCGTTACGCTACCATTGCAATTAAGGACAATTCATTTGAGTTAATTGCTCAACCCAACACCATGGCTTTTGAAAACCCTTAGCATAAATACAAGTCAAATTATGAAGCGTTCCATATCAGTTATGCCCCACAGGCTATAGCTACCCATATGGTAGACAGCAGACTATCATCCACCACCAGCCATCACCCAGGCTCCTCCAACACACTGTAGGTCTGGGACACCATCCAGTAAATTGTCACAGGATCCAGAATGTGAAATGTACTGTACATGTGGTAGTAGCAGCACACAGTCAACTGTGAGGCACATTACTCACTGCACCTCCTCTCCGTCTCTTATCTCTCTATCTCTCCATCTCTCTATTTCTCTTTTCCCCCACCATGTGCATCCATCTATCCATCTATGTTGGGAAGCACTTGAGAGGCCTAATGAGTCCTAATGGAGCGACATGTGTGGAAATGTGCTGAGTTGGGGTCTGGTGGTATAGGCTCTGGTTTAGACAGTTAGTCTGGTGGTACAGTTCAGACAGTTAGCTTCGAGGCTGCTGCTAGGTATGTTATCACTTGGGCATGAGCCAGGTCTTAACAGGGACTTAATAGCTCCAAGTGTGCCGAGGTGAGAACGCTTAAAGAGTTCATGCCACTGGGGATGATTCAGACCAGACGTTATGGATGGAGAGGATTGCGTCAGAAAAAAGAAAATGATGTGCTGATTTTTACGCGGGTGGAGAAGGGGGTGAAGAGAGAGAGAGAGAGAGAGAGAGAGAGAGAATGAAAGAGAAAGAGATAGCGATCGAGTGGCAGAGAGAGAGAGAGAGAGAGAGAGAGAGAAATCAACAGATGAGCAGAGATGCAAATACAGAAAGAGGAAGACCATGAAATACACAGTGGAGAGAGAAAGTGTGTGAGAGTGAAAAAGACAGAGAGAGAGAGAGAGAGAAAGAGAGAGAACAAGGAGATGACAAGAAAGAACAGCAGTGACACGACATGACTCTTTGCAAACTGTCAGCGCCCTGACCAAGCTTAACTGTACACTATGTGATGGAGCTCCGCTTTTGAAAATGAGAAGAGGGTGAAGACACAAGTAAGTGTTTCCCACTGACACCAGTAGCCACCCCAAATAACAGCCGTCCTCAAAACGGCTCTAGCTGTGGCGGGTGTTTGTGCTTCTACTTGTGTTCTCACCACCTCTGAATGGGCCTGTGCAGAACAAGAGGCTTCTCAATGGGTAATGTTTGGACTAATATGCACTAACTTAGTGATGGAGATTATGGGATCATGACGTGTATAGTCTAGTGTTAGGTTTGTGTGTGTGTGTGTTGGGTTTGTGTGTGTTTGTGTGTGTGTGTGTGCGCGTGTATATGCGCGTCATTAGTCTGCCTTCTGAATAAAACAGTGACAGCAACAGGCATCATGCCTTTCGCTTCATCGCTCCTGCAGCGTATCCAATCTGGAGCTGAATCACTCAGGTGGCATATTGCAGAGACCTGCATTACCACCCCCACAGCCCCCATTGCTGCCCACCCCACCCCATCCCATCCCACCCTATTGCGTTGACAGTGAGAGAACTTGTTGCGTAGACCAGTGGTGTTTATCCTACAGCTAAAGAGATTGATCCCTGCTTCGCTCTCAATCTCTCTCTCAATCTCTCTGTTTTTCAGTCGTTATCTCTTTTTCTGCCTCCCCTTTGCTCAGTCGCCCTTCATCTTTGCTGTAGTGAATCTGGGCATGTGAAGGTGTGGAGCCTTTGAAGGCTCTATAAATAGCCTGAGTGTTCCATGGAGATCCAATGAAATGGTATAGGGAGGAGGAGGGTTTGGGGCTGGGGGGATGGGGGGGTGGGGGTGGGTGGGCGGTGTAGGTGTGATGGAAGAGGAGCACTGAGCAGTGAGCTACTCAGAATGCGTAGGAAAAGACATTTCTATTCTATGGCAGCGGCCTGAGCAAAAAAAGCACATACATGGAAATGAGATGAGCTTGAAAAGACTCGAGGTCTTCGGAAAAGAGTGGATGTAATTTCTCTTTAACCATCTGGAGGAAGGGTGTCGGACATCCGGCCGACATTGATTACAATATCAGTCCCCTTCACATCTTGTCGGTGGAGTAAAATGGATGTGACCAAATGCTATCGGAACACCTAGATAAGAAGTGTTGGTGAAAGGGAAAAAAAGGAATGTCATGATTTGTTTTTGTGTGGCCTGACATCACTCTTCCCCTCTTCCCTAGCACCACCCCCCCCCCCACACACACACACACACACCCCTCCCAGTGTGTTTTCTGTTACAATTCCAACACCCCAAGGCTGTGTGAACTATAAGCCCATCTCATTTACACACACAATCAGCTCCTTGCATGCAGGAGAAAGCTCATTAACATGGCCCAGGATATAATTAATGAGATGTTTTGGGTTGGGGTTGTTGACCCCCCCCCCACCCCCCTCCAAGCTTCAAGGTTATTAGGCCCCACAGTTGAATATTTTTCAGCGTCTTATTTAATGTTTGGAAGACATCTGCCTTCCTCTCTGGAGGTTAAGAGAAAAACACATTTAAGAACCATTGAAATGCTACTGAAAAAATAGCTTTCTTGAGGGAATATGGTAACATATGCCATGTATTGCCTACCAGAACACATTTGTTTAGCTGCAGCTATGGGAGCAAGTATTAGAAATCAGTGATGTTCAAACATGTCAACACATAATCATTTAGCAAAATATGTCCTTACTGGACAAACAGGATCTGATGCTGAATGCAAAGAGTTTTGTTTTCATCATGAAGGGAAATATTTTCTATAACGACCGGCAAACAATGCATTATTCAGCTTATTATATGGGTACTTGCTAAAAAGACGGAAGAAAACAGCAGAATTTTCTTTTAAATTTAATTTGTTACCGTTTTGTGGCTTCCGTGGAAGAAAGAAATGGGTTTGCAACGTAACTTGAACTTGAAAGATTCTATAGAATGTAGCTGATCTCTTTTCACTTTCAACGAAGTCCCATGGTGATGAGATGATCTCTGCTCGCAGAATGTTATGCAGATGTGAATCTAAAGCAAAGCACCTGTTGCCATTGACACTGGTCGTTGTACTTTCGCAGTGGTGATTTATAAAGATGATAATGTTCATTCTACATTCACTCCCCAGTTTGTGGCAGGCATTGTCATGAGTCTTATCTGTGTGTGTGTGTGTGTGTGTGTGTGTGTGTGTGTGTGTGTGTGTTTCCTGTGGTTATACAAATGGTCAGTGGTTATTTGACCAGATGTGGTTTATTAGATTTAGTGGGTTTTTAAGGATCACATTATCTCGGTGTCATTCCTTTTTCCCCCCTGAGGAAGTTCAGTCAAAGGGATCCGTTGGGCCATTAGAGTAATGAAATAGCGACCTGAGGGTTGAATTGGGGGAAGAGAAGTCTTTGGCCATAATACAATAATGGCCTCCAATTGCCTCCATAATCCTTCAGTTTGAACTCACCACCCTCTACAAACTCTGTTTCCTTTTGAATGCCATTGACCCCGCGCCTGCTGTTCACATACTGATTTGATTATCTTTGCAACTTCCTCCCCATTTTCAACTTGCTTACTGTGTTCACACCGTTTCCTGTTTAGTTGCCACCATTGTTTGTTGTTTAGCCGATTACCATTTGGGTTAGGCTTGGGCGACGTTATTCCCGCTCTCCTGTTCTCAAACAAACCTAATGGGCCTCATTCACCAATATCTTTCGAAGATGTTTAAATTTTCACTTTTTTTAAACTTAGTCTAATTGGAAAAACGGCAAAAGTTCTTCTTGAATAGTTGCTTTTAAGAAAAAAATCTCTTTGTAATAATTGTTGGTGAATAAGGCCCAGAGCTCTTAATTCAAGCATTCTTTGGGGAAAGGCCTTTCTTCACTTTGTGACCTTTGTTTTGGTCTGGCTAGTCTTTTTTTGCTTTGTGTTTGATGTGTGTGTCGGGGTCGCTTTTATTTGATGTGTGTGCCTGCCAACGGGCAGACAGGTCAAGGGGAGATTAAACGAGTGGGGAGACATGGCTGCGTTAGAAGCAGCCCCACACATGCAACCACGCTTGTAGCACCATCAGGGGTAAACAACCACAAACCAAACCCCAGTCCTAAACGGGCAACTCCACACAAACTGTACTGTACAACCATGCTTGTGGCACCATCAGGAGTAAATGACCACATACAAACCCCAGTCCTGAAGGGTCAGCCATGGTGCGGCTTGGACCTATACTTTACTTCTTTCTTTTGCAAGAGCGAGTACTCTCTACTGTAAGCAGTTAACACCTCCTCTTTTTTTCTCAGGGAAAAATGAGGGAACGGAGGAGTAACTTCACACAAAGGGAGAATATACAGGAGCAGCTAATATACTGTATAATGGCAAAGTTCTTCCAAAGTTAGACACAGACCAAAAACTAACATTTAGGGAATATTCATTATGGATTACGCAGAAGCCTAAAAATCCCCAAGACTTTGACGGAACAAAAAATCATATCTTCCATGTTACTTACAGTAATGCTCAGCAAGCTTGTGATTGCACATGGTCGGCTACTTTGTGATAAATCATGTTCAGTAAACTTTCATTCAACATGGATTACCAGCTTGATGCAATGTTTACAAATTCTGGGAAAGAAAACAGTGATGCGACAGCACAAGAGTAGGTTTATTTGAAAGGAAAGCTAATGAATTGTGCCTGGAAGTGACACACAAAATTGGAATGGAATTTCACAAAAAACTGGGACAGTTGCCTTCATGGGAAAGACTGACAGACCATTAAAAAAGAGAAAAATCCAGGGAAAATATATTTGCAACACTATCTGTAAAGATCTACAAAGCTATACCATGTCACATGGGTGCCATTGTGGTAACTGTTTTTCTAAGTACAGTACAGTGCGTTAGTACGTTTTTCTAAGTAAGCCTGCCCTGTGTTGTGTGAGCAGTGAAAACATACAGTACTTCTCTATTTTTGTGCCTATGACCAGAAATGCACTGCAGTCTAGTCTGCACCACATGTCTGTTAGCTATTTAAAGCAGACAGTTGCAAAAGCATTGAACAGTAAAATGCAGTAAAAATATACATAACGTGCCAGTAATTTTCTGTAAAGAAATTCAGAATATAAACCGTATCAGTCTCCTTCTGAGAGCGAGCCAGTGTTGATTTGATCATCAAATTATTTATTGCCATTTTTTCACCCTCATTGAATGGAGCTATTGTCAAGATATTTTGGTAAAGTTCTGTCCTGTACAGTAAGTGCATCAATTTCCAAAAGGAGAAATCAGTTTTTGTGCTAGGAGAAAGATACAAGGTAGAGTTGCTGTATAGATCAGAAGGGATTGAATCAGGCAAAATTGATTGGCTCCTGCTGAGCTTCAGATGTAGCCAATCATCACTGGTTTTCAGCTTCAGCAGTTCCTGTCAGTACAAGTTGGGCCAAATGGGGAGAAAAACCATATGGAGCAGCACGCTAGTCCTGTCTAATACAGCAGCCTGAAAGACTTAATTCTCTTAGCTTGAAACAACATGGCAAATTCACTAAATTTGTTTGTTTTTGTTTGTTTGACTGCTTGCTCCTTGCCTTCATTCTTTCTTTCTCTCATCATTTACGTGGACTTTCCGAGAATCGTTTTCGGTCTTTTCAGCTGGCAGCACGGTCTTTCTGAATGGCTTGATATTAGGGCATGGACGAGGAACAGTTAGCACGGACATCAGATTAGCAGATGAGCGATGACTCCTGTGATACTCTTCTACACAGATCCACACTGACAGACATATGTGCCAACTTCCCTCTTGTACAGTCATCACTCGGCCCATCATGCTATCTCAATTCCTTTCACGCTCACACTCTCCATCTCTTTCTCTTTCTCTTTCTCCCCCGCTTGGTCAAATTCAGTCTTTCTCTCTGGCACACACACACACACACACACATATGCATATACATAGGCTGCACTCTCTGTTCGGTGGCAAATATCCTGGTTGTTGAATGTCAGGGTTGTGGTACGTCATGGGAGGGTCCGTCACAGCTGCTTGCGGCTTTAATTCACTCTTTTATTCTCTCACATATTCATAATTTATACACACACATACACACACATACACACACACACACACACACACACACAAACATTTACAAATGTTCATGCAAATACCATTTGTATGGCTTGGTTATTTCCTCTTTACAAGCAGGCCTTTGTAAACAGGAGTAGTTGCCTGAAGCTTTTGCTTGGCTGTCTAGTATATAACAGTTTGAAATGCTACACCGTTAAAGTATGGCATCACTGAGAGGAAGGGCCTCCTGGGCCACCAGGCACACTGCATTCTGGGAAAAGAAAGAAAAGAAGAATGAGTAGCCCAGCTACAGATATACAGTACAGTAGCCTATTTCTATTCAACATGATTAAGTCTTCATTTCTTCATTAGAACTACTAAAATACAATTCATTTACTGTAGGCTTTTAGCACCCTCATCTTTTTTTCCTTTTATCTTGGCATTTTCTGTTTTGCCTCTGATGAAAATGGAGATCTTCTCGACAACATGTTCTGGATGCTTCTAGAGACCAGACAGTGTGGAAGCCTCGAGGGGCTAGCGGTGTGGAGAGTTGGGGATGGAGCAGGTGGTTTGTTCTCCCTGTGTGAGCTAATTCGGGCCGAGCGCTGGGACCGCTCCGTTAGTCCCATCCAAGCGGTCTTGCACTGGTGAGTCAGCCCAGCTAGGTTAAAAGGCTCCTCGGGCTATTAGTCACACTTTTAATTGAAACGGCATTATTTTAGGACACAGACTCACTCTGGAAACTCAGTTACCTGAGAGAGAGAGAAAGAGAGAGAGCAGGAGAGCGAGAGAGAGAGCGAGAGAGAGAGAGAGAGAGACTGTCCATCTGAACCTACTCAACCAGCAAAAAACCATTAATGCCCTGTCAGAGGACTAAAAGCTTCTGTACAGGATCATAGACTTGCAGCATTCACATAGCAAGTAGCAGATAGCAGATAGCATGCTGCTCTGACTAGTGAGGGCTTTAGCTACTGTATAGCTATAGGTAGTTGTTACGTTTCTGCTGGTAAAGACAATATTGATCAGCAATGGCCTGTCAATCGTCACTCCAGAGACCCCATTTGAACCTGAGCTGACAGCCAATCAATATGGACCCCAACAGGACGTGAACGCTAACGCTAACATATCAGCCTAATCGATGCTAATGTGGCCTTTTTTTCCCCTGCAGTGATCATGCTAATTCTCTTATAGGCCCTTCAGGATATCACCACATTTTCTATGAGGTTGTGCATAACTGAAAGACTTAGTTAAAAGAGAAGACCAATTAAAACAATCATTGCCAACGATCTTGAAAGGACTATAACTTCAACGCTTTATTAAACCTGTAGGATTGATTGATCTTTTCTCTCGTGATCCTGTCACAGAAATAGTCCAAAGGGACATCAGGGAGCAATGCAGTCAGGAGGGAAGCTTTTGAACGTTCCAGGAAATTAAGTTCAGTGAAATTGTGTTTCTATGGTTGGCTGTCATTTCCCAATGGATCATAACCAACAGAAGTTTCATGGAGGCTAACTAATTCCTCAAAGCAACACAGCAGGAAATAAAGTTAGCCTACTACATGCCCCTAGAGAAATTAAAATAGATAGTTACAAAATAAAAGCCTCTGTGTACGCATGTTGTGTTTCTTGAGGAAGATAAAAGTTTAGTGCATTCAAAAACAGCTTTGTATTGTGTTTGTGACTACGGTAATATAGGCTAGTTGAAATCATGTTTCATTGATCCTTGAGAATGCTTGTGGTTGTCCTCCTTTCACCAAGATCCCTACGGAGGCCTTCTGTCAACTGAACTGTCAATGCTGCTTGCCATGTGATCTCCTCATGTGGAACGTTCTGGAACATTATCATCACTTTCTCCGAGTGGGAGCACTATATGAGGGCTTCTAGGCAGTGATGAGGAGGATGATGAAGACGATGACTCAGTTCTTTGTTTTCACGGCCATAGTTTATCTGCGAAGGCTGTCAGCTTTCAAACTGGGATTGTGTGCGAGTTTGTGTATGTGCATGCGTGTGCGTGTCTACTGTACATGTGCAAGCGTGAGAGATATAGCGAAAGAGCTTGTGTGTCCTAACTGTAGGAAAGACTTGGATAATTGTGTTGCGGCACTCTTGAAATGACTTAACCCGCGAGGCTTCTGCCGGCTGCCGTTGCTAGGCAACAGGCTGCGGAGACAAGAGGATGCGCGCTGTCAGCGAGTGTCCATCAGTGCGGTGCCCAGCACACCTCGAGCGGCCGCACTGCTCCACATATGAGCACTGTCGCTGATTATTTTCAGCCAAGCGCTCCTTTAATATTTGGGTTATTGCACCAGAGTGGTTAAATAAAGTCTCCCCACTGGATTGCTCCAAAGTATTTGTTTCTTAATGAGAGCCAACTGTGCAAGATGGTTAGCACTTCCCTTGGGTGGTTTATTGCATTAGGTGGCTCTAAATAGAAGATAATGAAAGGAATAGTGAGTCATTCTGTCTTCATGCAAACGTTCAATAACCTTGATGGAAATAAGAGTGTGATTGCTGATGAAATCATTTCTCCCAGGCAACACCACTGATGCGCTAGGAGTGAATGAATGAGTGAGTGAATGAGTGAGTGAGTGAGTGAGTGCAAGGTTGTTGAGGCCTTTTGTCTGCCAGCGTCTGGACCGGACACAATCAACACACACACACACACACACACTCACACACACACATCTATTTTTTTCTGTTGCTAAGCAATGTGTATGTGATATTGCGTGCTATTTGATTGCCAGACGCATTCTCTCTTTCTCCCTCCCTCTCTCTCATTCTCCCTCTCTCTCTGTCCCTCTCTCTCTCTCTCCCTCATTCTCTCTCTCTCTCTCTCTCTCTCTCTGAGTGAAGGCTGGAAAGGACTCCTCTGTGTAGAGATGCTATAGACGTGTGCTTTGTGTACTTTAATGCGCCCATGTGCCCATGGCGTCATGTGCTGGACATTCTGTACCACAGCAGAATGTTTGTGATGGTATGGGCTTCACATGCAAGATGGAGGTCTATTCTTAAAACTGCAGAGGTTCACATGTGAACCATCATGAATTTGTGTCTGAATAATCCAGAAAGTCTCTTGATTCTGGTGCCTTCTTAAATGTTTAACTTTCAAGTCATTATAAGGCCAGCTTGCACTAGCCTAGTGTGCAGGAAAATGATATGTGTTAGAACTACACTGACCATCGTTGTTTGGGAAGCAGGACAGTACAGATCACTTCAGACAGGAGAAGTAACTCACCTCTAGCTTTGCCATTAGGATACTGTAGGATACTATACTACACTGTACTGTACTTTCACCAAGTACAAATTCAGTATACTCTCTGTCTGCCCCTCTGACTTGGCCCTACTCTTTCACTGACTTGGCCCTTTTGATGCAATCATGTGCCACTGGCTGTAGTGGAGCACTGTTCACTTTTTTGATGGGTTAAAGCCATTTCTCTGAGTGGTGTTTAAAAAAAAATCCCTTTACAGTGGAGAGTGTCTTGTTACTCAATGCAAAAGTGTGAGAAGAGGATAAAGATTCCCCCCCCCCCCTTCCCCATTTTTGTACTTTGGCTTCCGTCAACACACCGGGGGGTTATTAATTATTAGATAGAGGCAGAGATGAAGAGGTTTTTTTTTTCCTCATTACATATGACGCCCGGATCTATTAGAACACTGGCAGCATGCTGTGGGTGAAAGATCATGCCTGCTTGGTGTTCCTGGCAACACACACACACACGCGCGCACACACACGCGCGCACACACACACACACACACACACACACACACACACACACACACACACACACACACACACATAAACACACACACTCCTCAGTGTTAAACTAAAGACGGCACACACACCACAACACACATGCTGTATTGGCATCTCTAGGTACAAGGACTTGATGGGAAAGAACCCATTTTCTACCTTCTACTTTCGCTTCTCTCTTTTTAGAGTCATGTCGACTAACTTCTCTTTATCCGTCACTGTCTGTCTGACCTGCTTCACTCTTTTCCTCTTTTTTCCGCTGTCTCTCTTTCCATCCTTTTTCATCTCTCCATCCTCTTGGTTCACTTCTCTCCATCATTCTAGGTTATTCTTTTCTCCAGAAACGTCCTCTTGGTCCTCCTCTCCCCACCCTACTCAGTGCTCCGTGTTAATGTCATTTATTTTAATTGTGCGCTCGCTTTGGTTTAGTGAATCGACCTCCCTCCCCTCCTCCCAACTCTTGAGTGTTTGTGTGGGTGGAGATATGGAGATCTGTGCGGGGGAGGGAGGGAGAGGGAAAGGGTGGCAGAGAGGGAGAAAGAGGGAAATGGAGAGGGGAAGAGAGAGAGAGAGAGGGAGAGAGGTCTGCAGTGTGTAAGAGCCCTTCTTGTCCAGCCTGTCCCTATGCTGTTGCTGAAGAGCTTTTTTTTCCCATACGCTACCGCCTCCTCCAGGCTACGGGGGGGGGGGGGGGGGGGGGGGGGGGGGGGGGGGGGGGGG
>JASCQY010113697.1:0-16518 GCA_030264315.1 Sardinella tawilis
GTATTAAAACATCCAAATTATGCTTAAATATCATTTTATTATTTGCATATGAGTATTTTGTCAATTTCAGTTGTGAAATTTTCTGTCAGATACTTTTTTAGGCATGTTTATGCCAGCTTAATGTATGCAAAAATGAGAAAAATCGCCTATTTCACCCAAAAACATAACCATTCTTGATCATTTTCTGATTATTTCATTCAAAACACTTTTTTCAGATGCTGACACCTACTTCTTGTTCACAAATAAAAGAAACTGTTCTTGCTCATGTAATTTTCATAAAAATGGCCACAGGAACTAAAATATTTGCAAAAAAAAAACAGGATGGAAAGTAAAGCTTTTGGCCCAGAAATACCTAAATAGATAGCCTACACAAATGAGACATGCCAAAAACTATTTTATAACTACTTTTCAACTATTGAGACATGCCATTGTGTGCAATAACTGTCAAAGGGGCTGATTTCTGTCTAATGTAGAGTAAGAAGTGGTTATCAGCAATATGGGCAAGGCAAAATAAGCAATAAAAGTCTCTACCAAACTTTTCTCGTTACGTGAAGAGAAGTTTAAGGCATGTTATGCAACTAAAAATAATACATCATATTATTAAGCAAAGAATAGACACACTGAAACAGATGCAAGTGACTCATATCAAGCCCTTTATTCTGCTTATTCTCTATATGATCTGTGTATCTCAGACGTGATTATGTTGATGTATTTGTAACTGTAAAGGAAAAATACAGTTAATTCCAATGGAACAATATATATTGGAGCAAAGAGAAAATAAACTTTTACTTTGAATCACAAAACTAAACCTTCCTCCCCCTCTCTGTCTGTCCAAAACCTCCCACAGAAGTCTGCACTGCCTGCACAGTTGAAAGAATTATAAAAGTACAGTAGTAGCATAATATTTATTTTTCCCAGACTCTGGGACCTTCCTTCTCCAACTCATCAGGATTCTCCAGTGCCTGAATGAAGAGGAATATGAAACACTATTGGTGTTGCTGTCAGACATGAGAGGAGAATACAAGATCCCAGAAAGCCGACTGGAGGGAAAAAGTCGGGCACGAGTAGCTTCCATCATGAACCAAGTATGGCCTACAAGTAAACTAATTCTTAAAACTCAAGATCTTCTGAACAGGCTGAATCGAAATGATCGTCAAGAAATTATGTTTGCCATCTAAATGCAATTTAAGAGGCCTGGAAAAATAATGTGAGTATTCATTCCAGTGCATCTAGAAGTCTGCTGCATTCCTGCATACTCATGATCACCTGTTATCCATATACTCTGCCTATACAATACAGACTATTCACTTTCAAAATCCTCCACAAAGTCCCTCTCTCACCCTTTCCTACTCCATTAAACTTCAATGTCTGACATTGTCTCTTCTTCTCCTCAGACCAACATCCTATCCACACCCATCTGGAGGACCAAACATCATACAAAACCTTCTCCGTTTGATACAATAAAATCTGGACTTTCATGTCAATTTGTTGTGTAGTATATCTCATTCACTCCAGATTGTATTGTTGTTCTGTAGCCTTTGGTTCACCCTGTAACTATAGCTTGGAGGGTAAACTGGTTGAAACAGTCTATGTATGGATGTTGTATTAAACATGATGCAAGTCCCCAAGTCTCAGTTTTCAGATACAGTACTTGAGAATGAGCCACATCCATCTCAGTATACAGATAAACTTTCCCTTCAGCTAAATCAACACATACTGAGATGTTTCAAAATGGAGAAACTATGGAGTCCCTTCCCTGGGCCACTCTCTGGTCCAATCCTCTGTAAACAATTTTCATGAGTTTCCGTGCGTGGGGAGTGTCTCGAAATAGGTTGGGTTTGTGGAAAAAGATTAATAATCCGTCCCGGCCCTGCACACCTGTGCTTAGGTCCAAATGACAGAAAAACAATTCTCAGTACTATCCACCAGCAATAACTTGTGGTTTTATGTATGATAAGAAATAAAAGTTACTGTATTCATTTGTAAACACATACTTTCTAACATAAAGATAATATCTCCTCATGACCTGCTAATTTATCGTTTTCAAGGGTGTAAAGAAAAAAAAAAATAATAATAATAATTTGCACATTCTTGCCAACACGTTAACAATTTCAGTCACACTAAGGCCTAGGCTACTCATTGTCTACTTTAACCAATTAACTAAATAAATGATACCTCGCTGCAGCTGAAAACTAACAATTGGCAACCTGCCCCCCAAACAGTTACACATGCAGAATCGTTGACTGCACCATTGATGATAACTATGAAAAAGTTCTGAATGTCCAGTTAACTGACCAAGCGGACACTTTCTTCTCATGTTAATGAATGTGATGTCTAAAGTTCAAGGGATTTTGTCTTGCACGTTTCTATCATATGAAAATGAAATGCCTTGAAAATGATTCTCAATATCCCTCTTAATGATGGTGTTGAAATTATATTGTTGTTGTTAATAAGCAAGAGTAATACTTAAAAAATATAGTAATAGTTAAATGAAAATAAAATGATTTCATTAAATTTACTTTAATTCCAATTTCACTGACATTTTCAACAAACTGTAAGTGTTTGGCCTAACAAGGCATGCACTGTTTGGCCTTAGTGCGAATGCATTTACTGTACAGTGCTGACATTTTCACTTTGGCCTGGTTTACTTTGTCAGACTAATGACTGCAGCTCTTTTGTAATATGTTCTGAACCAGACCCGAATGCACATTTATGAAGTGTGTGTGTGTGTGTGTGTGTGTGTGTGTGTGTGTGTGTGTGTGTGTATTTCATATTTACATGAAAAAAAAATGTAATTAAAAGCATCTTCAAAGGTTTTCTGTTTATTGAACAAAACAAAACAAAAAAAAGACAAAAACACATTAACAAGAGTGACTGTTGAAGGAGGACAAAGCCCTTAAGATGATTAGGAGAACAGGAAGTACTGCAAATACTGGGACTACATATCTACACCTCTTTACATTAAATTATATACATGAACGGACATTAAAAAAAATAAAATACAACTCAAAAAATCCAAATGAAAAATTGCATTTACATAAGATTGAATTAGACTGATGTCTACAGTATCAAAAAATACATGATACAAATTAATCAAGTTGTAAATGAGACAACATGTCTATTATCTGAAAATATGCTATTTAATTTAACACAGTTTTACACTCCAACTCAGCTTGTACTCATTCATTATTGTCTCACTTGTTCATACACAGACAGTACCAGCAGAAATATAGAGAAAATACAAATAGCTCCTCCATGTTGATTAGTGTGATATAGCAACATGGCAGTCAGACATTCTCATCACTGTCAAGTTTTCATTTACTACTGTCACTGCTGTATAATCAACAGTCTGTGATATTACAGGGTTCCTTTTGTCCAACATAAGGATTGAATGATTTCAGTGTGATATAATGTTTTTAACCTTGGGAAAGCCTGCTGAATAAATCTTAAAATTTATTCTGTAACTTGCAGTTCAATCAAAAAATTATTTTTAAATAGCATGAATCAATAAATTAGTACTTGCCAAAGGGACAAATTGCATAAAAAGTCTCAAAAATACAGCATTTCAAATTGCAAATCATTATACTGATCTGAGTCAGTTAATGTCATTTGGTTGGCAGTTTTTGTTCATGTCCTCTTATTTGTGAAGAAACTGTTTTGGGAAGGGAGGCAGGCAGTATAGGACAAAATTCCATGGCATGAGCTACTATTTGTTTTTGGCAATGAAGGAGTGTTATTTCAGCACTAATAAATACACTGACAGGATACGTTCCGTATGGTAATGATAAGACAAATGATCCCTTTCACTTCCAATGCTCGTGTTATGTCCACCACACAAGTTCTTCTTACAGATACAGAGTGATGATACAAAATAGAAAATCTGTGTCATGTGTAGTGTGAATTTTTGCCATTTGAGTTTTTGGCTGTTGCATTGCCTTTGCCGGAGAACTTCACAAACTTCATTGCAAGTCGGTGTATAACACTGGCATGTTGTCTCAGAGAACAGACTTGCCACCCTCCCTCCCAGTGCTTGGTATTGTGAGGCACTGCTTCCTCCAGAGAATTGAGTTAAGTTATTTTGACCATTTATTTGCCAGTATTGGTGAAGCCTGTTATTGTTTTTTTGTTGTTGTTTTGCTGTGATTATTTTGCTTCACCTCCAATCTGACTCTCTCGAAGACCCCATTGGGCAGATGAGGGATATGTAGGAGTGTTTTCCTGATTGGCTGCTGCTGCTGCTGGATGAGAGGCTAGTGCCCGCCCCCACTCCGATGCTCTCCAGATGTCCAGTCGAGGATGATGAAGGAAATGCTCATGATCATGAAGATGAACCCGAGACCCGCAAATGCAGCTGCCTGGAAACGCCAGAAAAGAACATGGTTGTAGAAATATGGAACAAAAAGAAATAAAAAATGTCAACCTCAAGCCTTCTTGGGTAATAATGGTAAAGGGTTATTATAATGATAATGGTAAATAATGGTCATTTTTGTCAGCAAACATACGTAAATGCCACTTAGCAAAACGTTATAGGCATTTCTTCTACAGACAAAAAGCTACAAAATGGAAGGAATTTGGATCCATAGGGGGAGCGATTGTCCATGAGGCTGAAACTCACCCCAATCTTGGATTTGGACTTAATTGGCTCTTGCTCCTCTGGAATGATGCGCAGATAGAAGATCCCAGGTAGAATGAAGATGAGACTGGGAGCAGAGGTGGCCCCTAAACAATCGTAATAACAACAAGCTCATTAAAACGGAGTCGTTTTGTGGAATGTTCGCAAAGAGAGGTTATCTTAAGATTATGTGTGACAAGCAATTGCTTGCTTATGGCAAATTTACAAGCTACAGAAAAGAATGCACATAGTAATTGATTAACGTGGGTCAAATGTTTTTATCTCTTTGGCTTATAGGCAGTTTCTTACTCTTTCAGTGGATATGAAGAATACCTTTCATTTAATTCAAAGATTTCAATTAAACAATAGTAGTTAACACTTGAAGTTTTGGACATAAGAGTGACATTAACCAGTCATAAACATGACATGACATGTATTATAAATGTGTAATGACACTCAAAAATGCCTGTCATTAATTGTCATTTGGTTTTTGTCATATCTGAACCCCAAACAGTGTCAACTTAACATTACAAAAACTGAATGAGACTTAATGACAACAGTCATGAACATTAAAAAAGCGTCATTCATGTTCATGACACGTTTATGACATGCTCATGTCGTTCTTATGTCAAAAACCTCAAGTAAAGTGTTACTCAATATTTCAATATGTGTCATTACTGTACATTTAAATATATACAAATGAAATAATGAAACAATGAACTAAATGACTGATGAAATGACTCGATGTGTTGGAGGTTAGTTGTGCTAAAGAACTCACCAATGAAACCAAAGATGTCTCGGATGTTGGGAACGCAGATGACAAGGATATTTACTATGACGAGGAGGCATAGGGCGATGATGATGTGGCGAGCCCACTGGAAAGGCTTATCAGGAAACAACAGCTGCTGCACAGCTCTGCGGATCTGTGCAAAAAGGAGGAGAGTCTCATTGAGTCCTACAGTACTTGAAAATTACAACCCCAATTTCAAAATAAAGTTGGGTACTGAGCGCCAAAACATTTGGATTGCTCATCTTCTCTGTATCCCAGAAGAAAATACAAAGGATTCTAGGATTTACAACGACAATGACAAATGTTGACAGAACAGTTTCACACATGTCCTTGCTCCATCTCAAATGCGCTTGGGCCAAGATAAATGAGATCATGCTTAAATATCAATACAGTACCTCTTTGCATGGTAGCTGATTTGTGATTGGAGCAAGTATGCTACTAAACAATGGATGCAAGGGGGGGTGGGGGGTGGGTAGCAAAGCTAAGGCTACAACATCAATCTTTATTTAGGTTAAGAACTACATGTTATTCCAGTGCAATGATATTCAGGGTGAGCCGAAGTGGTCTTACTGGGAATAGGACCACCGGGACAGTGAGGGTCACTGCCATCAGCACAGCCAAACGCACACAGAGGATCAGAGAATCAGTCTTGCTGTAGATGTGCAGCAGTTCAGCATCTACCTTGTCTGTCAAAATAAACACACACAGGCACAAGCATTAGATTCTCTTTCAAACATTAGAGTTCTCTTCTCTCAAGAGGGCATTAACATGGTTAAAGGAGATTCATTTTCATGCTGGCTGATCATTACTGTTCCTTTTGCTAGACAATAGGAAATAAACAATCTGAAATAAACATTAAGGATTTTGCCTCTAGTGTGGCCTATATACTGTACATGTTATACTTCTCACCTTGTCCCATTAACATTACAACTCTAACCGTAAGTGTATTTCGTACCAGCATACATGAAGTAAATGTCACATAACAATTAAGCATGAACTTAAAGCAGCTCTCCGGAGTGAATCAAACTGCAGCCCTGTTGCCTGAGGCTGTCGAGTGCTGTCGATAGGTCGACAGAACTACATCAATCGGTAGAACGTAAACCGAATTCGAGAACTAGCCGCTACCACTAACTGATTAGGGCATGTCTTTTTCGCTGTGCTTTCGTTTTCGCATGCCCTAATCAGTAAGTGGTAGCGGCTAGTTCTCGAATTCGGTCTACGTTCTACATACCGATGTAGTCCTGATACCTATCGACGGCACTCGGCAGCCTCAGACAACAGAGCTTCGGTTTGATTCACTCCGGAGAATTCCTTTAAGAACATTTAACATCATAGAATGTGCACATGCACTATTATCAGGGAAAAATGTAATTGGTTGTTGTGAGGTAGTCACAGAGGATTTCATCGTACCATAAAAGGTGAGGTAACCAAAGATGGCTGTGAGCATGTACATGACAAACATGGCCATTATGGAAATATTGGCAATACCCTGCATGCGTTTCTTGGAGGGGCTGTGAGGAGGAAAACAAATATAGTAAGTACACTAACATACAGTAATATTCAGTGTTATGAATGGGATGTACAGCACACTAACATACTGTAAATAGGCAATTTAATGTAGATAAATATGGACACATTACTATGCAATGTCCAGGTTAGATTACATCACCACATACCACATCACAGTCAAACAAGTTTATTAACGAGTGTTATTCCACAATGAAATATCTCCATTTCAACAAGCCTTTCAGTGAATAACTAAGCCTATATGGTTTAAGTGCAGTTATGACGTTTTGATTCAGTAAAAGTTAAAAAGTAAATACTAAAAACCTGCAGTGATACCAGTGTAAAATGTCTTACGAAGATTCATTCAAATGGAGGATATTGCGTTTTGGAAGCTTGACTTAAAGAACATAAATCTATAGGCAAGGTGGAAAGTCTCTCAGCATACATGGTTTTTGTGCTGAAATATACAGTAGACTTGTCAATTTCTGCAATTGTCTTCCATACAGTGTCTTTCATATGGTGCTAAATTAGCAAACTGATTTTGCCAGGATATTAAAATTAGATTTACATTGATTCATTAATTTATAGTTAATAGTTCATAATTTAGGGACATACTTGCGCAGCTCCGTGTAGATGGGAAGGACCTCAGGATGGCACACAAATGCAAAAGCCATGATGGGGATGGTGTAGGCTGTCTGCAAGACAAACAAAAGGGTCGTAAGAGTTGAACTACCTTATCAAAAGGCAATGAGACCCCCCAAATTATGAAAAAAGTCGGGTGTCATCCCCTTGGTTTGTGGGTAATGGGTATCAGTGGCAAGGCATCAAGTAGGGTTCTGATTCCATTAGAATAATCCCATTGCTTTTGGAATTTCAACCCCCCCCCCCTCATTCCCTTAAATGTGTTAGTCAAGTTAGTGAAGTCAGCATCTCACCACATTAATCTAAGTCTGTCTTCAGTGTAAAACTGAGAAAGCTCCTTGTACTGTACAAAGCTTCGCACAATGTCAACACAGATCAATCTTTCCCAGTTGCAAATACAGACACAGATCCAATCTCTCACAGAATAGACCTCAAGGCCCTCCACTCACCTGAAGATTGATGGTGAACATTTTAGCCTCACAGGTGTGGTCATCTGCCATGCTGTCAGAGATAGATTTCATAGCTACGGGCACATCTGCTAGGCTTGTGGTCAGAAAATAATCCACTGGGCTTGGGAGGTTAGTGGTTGCATGGGTGAGGTCAGGAGTTATATCCACGTGCCCATCAGTTGAACTCAGAGTGACAGCTGTAGTTGAATTTAAGAGCTCTAAAAACAAGTCTGTGGTATTGTCTGCCAAGTTTTGAATCTCAGTTGTCAGGTATTCTGCGACGGTTGTAAGATCGTGGCCATGTGTTGAAACTCCAGTTGTCAGCATGAGTGCTTCTGTGGGGTGTGCTTCTGTGTACACTGATGGGGCTGGACTGAACACACTGTGGTCTGTTGTGTTGGGAGAGGAAAGAGCTGGACATTCAGTGACAAACTTCTTGTAGATCACCTGATGAAAGAACATGTGCAAAATTAATGTTTACAATAACATTCTCAATTCTATTTTTCCTGTAAATATACCACTTTATATACCACTGTGTCACGCCAATAACCAGAACAGAACAGTGAAGATTCTGCAATTTTCTTCTATAAATCTAGTCCTAGACATGGACCTGCTGTTTTATATGGAATAGTTCTGCTGTATCATACATTCTTAACAAATCTGACTTTAAAAAAGATGACACAAATAACATATTGCAGCTATCATACATTCTTGACAAATTTGACTTTAAAAAAGATGACACAAATAACATCTTGCAACTTGCCATGATGGCAGTGGTCTTGGCTGCTAAAACAGTTTGTTCTGTCTTTTTAGTTCATTTTTATATTATTAGTTGGGTGTGAAACACTTACAGTAATGAGGAAAAACACCATGCAGGACAGAGAAAAACCACTTGTGTATCCCAGGTAACCTGAAATCACAATAAAGGACACACCGTAAAGTTCCATGGCTTCACAGTACTTATATGCAAGAGTCATTTGAAGCCATCAAACAGTCATCACATGTCTTCACATATATCATTTTCATAGACTGTACAGTCAATTAATTCATTACGCTTATAAAACGTACAGTATACTATTTACTGGTATTCAGGACAATTACTTAATTAATTCCCTTGTTTTGCAAGCTTATATAGATCATTGTTTCCACTTTGAAAGTGAGTGATGAGCAAAATTATTTCATGTCATTCTGAAAGCATTCTCTGGTAACAACAGCACCTAAAACCTGTGCACAGTATTGTGTGTGTGTGTGTGTATGTGTGTGTGTGTGATAGAGGAGGACGTACGGACATACCAAGCTGCCTCATGATGGCGAGGGGTAGAATGAACACAATGCTGACAATGATGATGAGGTAGTTGCCATTCATATACCACTCTCTGACAATGGGAAACAGGAAGTTGCATCATGTTTCAATCACACATGGCAAAGGTGAGATGTTTATGGATGAGGCATGGTTGCTTAGTGCCCATTCATAGGCAACCAAGCAACCAAGCAAATGATGAATGGAAGACCCTGAACTGAAGTGACTTTACTGAATGATTTACACTTTACACTTACCCAGTGTTTTCTGCTTTTCCTAGAAATCCTTGAATGACCAGAGGTAGTTCCGACTTTACGATGAATAAGTAGCTGGACATCGCTGTCATAAAAGAACAAACACACAGGAGAATTAACATCGGTGATTAGTAGCTACAGTGTTAGGTACAGTGTTTGTTATTACTTTTCCAAGTAGTGGGTCCACAAAAAGGCAAGGACATATGGGGGGAAAGTAAATGTTATAGATATTTATATCACACTTTAGCCATAGCACGTCCACCTTATTATTAGCTTAGGAAACAAATTTCTCACCTCCAATGTTATGCATGGTTATGATGCAAGCTGCCACAACTTTGCCTGGTGGTCCAAAGGCTCGGTTCCCCAACTGTTCATAAGCCCGAATTCCTGACATAATAAGAGAGAACCATAACATTGGTTCCACATCCACATACTTTTGAAAGAAATCCACTGAACGGAGTTATGGAGGTTTTACCGAGACAGCAAAATAGTGTAGCAATGGGGGCAAGCTTCTAAGCTAAAAGCTACGTACACAACTTGCCCACATTGCTACGATATTTTGCTGCCTTGCTAAAACGGCTATAACTCCGTTCAGGCTGCATCGTTTCGGTTAATTTTTTGTCAGCTCTTTGTACACGGTTACTGCTTCCACTAGAATGTAGATTGGGACATGCTGGCGTTCCCCTTTAAAATGACTTAGACCTACAGTATTGCATATTCAATTTAAAGGAGACATAAAATGGAAAACATTTTTTGCCTTGGCTTTGATAAATTAGTAAAGGTTGTGCATGGTCAAAAAGCAACATGAACATGAGGTATGGTTGTGTCCTACTTCATATGTAAATCTTGAGCTTAGAAATAGACACTAAAACATGGGCGAATTAGAAGAAAGCTTACATGTGATGTCAAATAGTACAAAACAATTACAGTTTATTTGTGGTTGCCTAAGAAGGTTCCATTTGGCCAAAAGGACCATTTTAATACCCAGCCTAAATATAAGGTTTTAAATGGGCTTGTAAAATTGCAGTTGAGCTTATTTTTGATAAACTGCAATTGAATATACCGGTATTCTATTTTAGCATCAGAGAACAACGTACTGTACAATATTCCAGTCCAATAATCAATTGTCCCCTTTAATCAATGTCCCCTTTAAATGCAGAAAGAGAAAAAATGTAGCTCTTACCAACAACACCAGCACTTTTCAGAAGAAGATGAATTGAGTAAGAGGACAAAGCAGCGATACATGTCAGCAGTATTCTGGAAAAACAAGCAAAAAACAAACAATATGTCAGAAAATATAATAACAAAATGACATTACCGTACATAACAAACAATATTCGCTGTAATGAGGAGATGTTCCCCTTTGCCTGTGCTTTGGCTATCGGAAGCCAGTTATGAATACTCTTCTTGGGTTATAATGGGGGCAGTATGACAGCGCAGTCCATTTGGAAGACACAACACAGGCCACCAAAATTGAATCAGTGTTTGTGCAATGATAGGTGAGTCTAGTGACAACAGGCTGGAGAAAGCTAAGGATATGGACCCACTGCCTATTAACCTTAAAACATAGTCTGTGATGCTGGACCTAATGCAACACCATCAGAGTCCAATTCAGACCAAATACTGTCAACTTGTGATGTAAAATAGAAAGAGAAAATTCAGAAAAAAGAACCCAGACAAATACTGCCACTAAAATACACTTGTTATCAACTTAATAAGTTCAAATGCGACAACGCTAATATACTTGCATTATCCTCACAAATGCAAACCCATTTGATTTAGATGAACCTGTTGGATTAGGCCTCTCAGTTATCATAAAACTAAAATACACAAATTCATTGAATGACATCCATGGAAGGGCAAAGAGTTCTTATTTCCCCCTGACAGTGATAATGACTATGACCCCCCTGTCTTATTCCTTAATCTTATTAGCAACGCTGCCTGTCAAATCACCCGTAACCCGCCCCCAACAAAGTGCCCTCCCACCCCCCTCCTCCCATCACACACACACCTCTGTGTGTTTGGGTTTTTAGCCATCCCTCACTACAGTCCTTTCACAGGTTGTTGACCCAGAAAAGCTCTGAGTCTGCTTCCTCATCCCTCCTCCCTGCCTCACACACAAACATACACACACACACACACACACATACACTGGCGTGCATGTCCTGGCAGGCCTGTCTTTGATCTGATCACAACAGACTATTTATATCCCCTCAGATCAGATTTAGGACAGCACAAGTGTCAGTGAGTGTGCGTGTGTGTGTGTGCGTGTGCGTGTGCGTGTGCGTGCGTGTGCGTGTGCGTGTGTGTATGTGTGTGCGTGTGTGTGTGTGCGTGTGCGTGGCAGAGTAAGACAGAAGGAGTGGGGGCCAAAACAAAGTCTTATTCACACTTGCCTATTTAAACACATACTATCCTGCCTCGACAGAGGAACACAATGAACAATTTAACAGGGCACAAAGCAAGCCAACTGTTTGACAGCAGTTAAAAAATGACATTCTTTGAGACAACTTTACCTTCATTATTTCACTGTGTTTACACATTCATAATCTGTATGCAAGTCCTCTACCTGTGCCGTAGTGAGTGTCTCTGTGTGTTCATGTGCCAAACCAAATAGACGTGTAGCCAAAACCAAATAGACGCGTTCCTACGCCCTATTGGGAAGAGCAGCTTATCCCTGTCTGCACGACGGCGGCCGTCACGCCTTGTGTCTGCAATGCATGAGTCACTGGGTGACTGCTACTGCTGTGTCTGGTCTGGTCTGGACGAGGACTGCCGTCTCATGAGCAGGACACTCTTCTCCGGCCACAGGGTAACCTCTCTACTCAACACTAAAATGACACAAGTACACAGTGGTACACAACTCTGCTAGCCACTCCAGTCCTGTATACCAGGGCTGCTCTGAGACCGATTCATTATACAAGGACCACGTAGGCATATTTTTTAAACACCAGATGGACTGTCTGAGGTATTCTATATGTGACCTTGTTTCTGATTCTGATTCAATACCACATGATTAGAGAATAGTGGTTCAAAGCAGTATCCATGCATCTAATGATCCGTGCATCTAATCTAATCTAAAAAAAAAGATCAGCTCATACAAGTTATCTATGTATCTAAGTATCTATCCAGCCATATGCTACTTTTTTACAGGTTATGTTCTTTTCTTTTCCATCTAGCTCTGCTTTTAACTTTCTCGGAGTTGATCTGATCTCCTGGAGGAGTCTGTTGGAGTCCTCACACGCATGAGAGGGAAAGTGAGAGCCGGAAGCCTGGATTTAGCCTTACATAATTCTGGCTTTCTGCCTGCCATACCCCCTTCTAGGCTGCAGGCTTTGTGGTCATGTGAACGGAGTGGCAGGTTTGGCTGTGGACGACTGATGGTGTAATTCACTTAGAGAGTAAGGAGTCAGTGAAAGCTGTGTCCGTACACATTGTACACTTCATCCCTTGGAGTTGGGCTGTCGGTCTTACCTGCTCTGTTACACGCAACTCCTCTTTCTCCTAAATAGTGTTTCTTGAATATTGACTGTTGCCATGGCTGTGTTTAACAATCACACACACACACACACACAATACACACCTACATGACACCTATGTAGATTTCTCACCCACCCGACCGCCCCACCACACACACACACACACACACACACACACACACACACACACACACACACACACACACACACAGACAGACACAGGTGTTTGAGATGAGATTCTTACTCACATGAAAAGGATGATCCCTGTGTTTGCCATGGCATATGCCAATCCTAGGATGCCACTGCCCATAATGGCATTGCTGAGGTTAAACACGGACATCCCGAAAGAAGTTTTCCCCTCAAACTGTAAGCAGAGGAAGAGGTTCATCACATCATATTGAAACACATTAAACGGTCCTGTAGTAAAATAGCAAAATGGCTATAATAATAGCATAGTAATGTATGGTAAATGTCTACTATAATTGCTGCTCATGATCAAGCTTTTGAATTACCAATTATTCACATACCCATCATGTACACTCATTAGAAAAGAAACATATTTCATGTGAACAGCATATATGGTGCTTGTAAAAACATGTTTGTATATAGATGCATATTATGCCATAGAAACGTGTAAAAGGGCTAAATGAATGTGTCTGAACATGGTTGTGAACATCTTACTGCACTTGCTGATGCAGTATCAAGAATGCACTAGAAGATACAGCAGCAGTTGCTAGGTATGAAATACTAGGGTATCGGGGCACTGTTTTACACCAAAACCTACATATGTCCCCTCTTAGAGATTAGATCTGTGTGTGTGTGTGAGTGTGTGTGTGTGTGTGTGTGTGTGTGTGTGTGTGTGTGTGTGTGTGTGTGTGTGTGAGTGTGTGTGTGGCGAGGGGGTCCACTGGCACACTTTACTGCAAAAGTAGTCATACTGTAGCTTATTGCATGATCTGAGTCTAAGCTCAAGCACACCTACAAAAAAGGTATAATCACAAACCACATGAATTAGCTTCACACACTCACCCCATTTCTCTAACCTAAATATCCGACCAGCTTAACCATCTATAATCTACAAGGCCCTTCTATTATGCCATGTTGTAATCATTTTTTTCTAACTGTAGAAAATGCATGGTGTTAACACAATAATGCTGACTTATCCAGCATTACTTAAGAGGGCAACCATGAAGCACCTACAAATCAGCCATCTATTCTGGCAGCAAGTGACCACAATGGAATGCATTTTTACATTAACTTTTGTTGGTTGATTTTGTTTGTTTGTTTGTTCGTTTTGTATACAAAGTTAAGGGACGATGAGGAGGCAAAGAATTCCACAACGTGAACCTTGGTTACATCAAATTTCACTGTTAAGGTCTTGCTTTCTGTTAGTTAGCATTCAATAGAGAGCTGATGTAAAACTGTTTTTTTTTTTAAACCAGTTGTCGTGTCCCAGTAGGGGAAATGAAAAGCCCCATTTTAGAAAATATTATTTATTTTCTCCAGGGCTAAATGGATGGACTATTAACTACATGTTGTTAAACATAAAAGCTGTTGGTTTATATTATCCACATTATATGTTTCTAAACAAATGCAAGGCCCTTCATACCAACATTATTGCAGTTAATGTTTTACTCACATCAGTGAACTCAACCACCTTCTTCCCTCCCTCCTTCCCATGAGGTAAGAACTCCTCTCGCTCTTCAACTCCTTCAAACCTGAGAAACACAAACGTAATGAATCCCACCATCCAGGCAAAACAACAGTTGCATGTGACTGAACACCATTCCTACAGGTGGGTAGTGTTGGCTGTTTGGAATCATGGTGGTCAGAGACCAGTGCTCAGGCTAAGTGGGGTTGCAGCATGGTGCAAATTACAGTGGGCTTTAGTGTTAGCCCAGCGCACCAGTTAAGATTGTCTGAAATAATTTATTTTTTTTTATTTTAAACAACAAAATCTTTCTACAGGAAAAAGAAATGCTACATAACTGCTAATGTTCATCCAGTGAGAGGAACTCTTGCAGCTGTGGGTATAATCAGTACATGCCAAAATCCATGATCCCAAATCCAAACTTAAGCATTGTGGTTGAAATTGCTCTATTTTTGTTGCTTCCTATGACTATATAGATACTCTGAGTATGAATATGTATTTTATCTTAAGACAGACGGCCCATTCCCAAAACATGGACAACATGGAGGGTATAGTATTGTATGCATTTTTAACTCATTGTGCAGTCTATGTGAGGTTGGTTTACTGCCCACACAAACATTTGTCAGCATGTATTTCAAACTCTGTGAGCCAAATATGATCTCAGTCGACATCACACTCACCCATCTTCCAGAATGATCTTCTCTGGGCTTAAGTCACTGCAGTGATGTCCGTTTGTCATCTTCTGAAGCTCCATCTGAACTGCAGATCAACTACAAGGTGTGTCTCACTTGGACGAGAATGTGCTGGACAGTCAGAGGTCAGGATTGTAGTGTTGCACTGTAGAGACATGGACAAAAATATGTTTTTTTTTTTGTTTTTTTTTTTACTATTTATAGCCCTTTTTCACATTTTCTGATCCCAAAAGACAGACATTGTTAGGAGTTGAAAATGTAAAGGATTAGCTTAGGGCATATTTCCAGATGGTGGTGGTGGGCATATTTCCAGATGGTGGTGCTGTGCAATGACTATCTGACAGATTGATCATTAGGTCTACTCCCTCTCTGTCTCTTTCACCATAATGTTGCGGAATTGTGATGTCAAGGAACACACCCTAAGTCAGTTACTGAGGTCAGTTAGTCCAACCAATGTTTGAAGATGGTTTGTTTGCTAGGCCCCCTCATTACTGATAGCAACACAAGCACCTACAGTAAGTGTTGGAGTGCTTGACAGACATGAGTGGTCTGGTTATTTATTTATTTTATTGTTATTTACCAGCAATTACACATTCAGTGAAAAACGAGAGGAATGCTATCTTGAGCTTACTCTAAAATGCTTTGCATGCATGTGCTAATTTCACAACACAATTTTATAGCCTGTTTTAAAAGCACAAAATTGCTTGGGGTGGCATAAGCCACAATTAAATGATACCTACACAAAATCAGACATGCACATAGAGAAATGTCTGGCTTTGTTTATGGAACATTAATATCCAGTCCACTCAGCAAAGTGCCCCTGCACCAGCACCCTACCCTCTCCCTCTCCCTCTCTCTCTCTCTCCCTCTCTCTCTATCACACACGCACGCGCAAACACACACGTGCACACACACACACACACACACGCACAAAAACACACATTACCCACCTTTGTTTACACAACAGTAATATCCTGTTTGCAAAATGTACTTACCAACTCTATCACCCCCCATTTGTCTCTATATACAGACTCAAGCAAGCTAGCAAGATAGATACAGTACATAGATATATATATATATATATATATATATATATATATATAGAGAGAGAGAGAGAGAGAGAGAGAGAGAGAGAGAGAGAGA
>JASCQY010113877.1:0-16473 GCA_030264315.1 Sardinella tawilis
CACACACACTCACACACACACACACACACACACACACACACACACACACACACACACACACACACACAGGCCTTTGAGGGTAATAACATGCCTGTACCACACAAGCGTAAATGCAGTGTTTACCTCTCAGTGCAGTGTGTGTGAGTATGTGTGCTCTGAACGCGCTCTCTCTCACTCACACACACACACATACACACACACACACACACACACACACAGGTGGGGGAAGGGTATTGTGTGTGTGGTCTTGTTCGGGCAAGTAGTTATGGGCCTTGCGTGAGAGTCGCTCCTCACCTGAGCCCTCTGGGGCTGTGTGTGTGTGTGTGTGTGTGTGTCTCAGTGTTATAGTTGGCCGGGTTCCCACTCGCAGTTCAAATCTAAAAGATCTTTGAGGCTACACCTCTGCACCTCCCTTGTGTGTGCTCACACATATGTGTACATGACACAACAGCAGTAATTACAGGCTGTTACACTAAAGCTTGGGAGCAAATCTGTGTTTCTGTGTGTGTGTGTGTGTGTGTGTGTGTGTGTGTGTGTATATATTCCTATTTGACTCAAACAAAGATTTCCACTTCAGTCACATGCACATGCATATGGACGATTTGTGGATTTGAGAGAGTGTGTGTGTGTGTGTGTGTGTGTGTGCCTCAGCCTGGCTCTGCGAGAGTGGGGGAAACACAGCAGCCATTCACACACAGCTGCTGAGGAAGAGTCTCATGCCCACACACACACACACACAAAGTGCCTTCCATTAAGGCACTGTTCCAGGTTCTGTTCTAGTTAATGCTCAAATACAGACACAGAGAGCCCAGTCTAGTGCTAACCTATACTGACCACTTATCAAGGTGTGTGTGTGTGTGTGTGTGTGTGTGTGTGCTTTCCAGCTAACCCAAGACTTATTTGAACCCCAGCAGTTTCCCCAAAGCCTAGGCTACTATGCATCACAAACATTTGCTCAGGACACACACAGACGGCCTGTAACCTTCGTGTAAACCTCAGTGACCACACACACACACACACATAACCACAGGAAGCGTGACTGGGGAATGAGGAACCAGATTCTAAAAACCACTGAAGTACGAAATCGGATGTTTGGAAAAAAAAAAAAAAGTGGCTCATTCACAAACTCAGGAGCACTTCTGCTTCTGTTCCCCGAAGAATTCACTCACTCACACACACACACACACACACACACACACACAGTGGGGGAAGGGAGGTGGGAGGTGAGAGGACGCGTTAGAGGGACACCTGGTCAGTACCTTCTGCTGCAATAAGGGCCTTTCAGCTGCAGGAATGCACTTATCACACCTCAGAGCGCCCAAGCCCCTCGGGGCAAACACACACACACACACACACACACTGCACCCTTCCACCCCCTGTCTGTCGGTGCAGTTTCGGCTGAGCTAAGCCGAGGTCTGACTTCATACCAATGTTACCTAAACTCCAGAGGAGCTAAAGTACAACCGCCTCAGGAGACCTTTGCTCCCACACACACACACACACACACACACAGGGCACTCCTACAACGATAAGGAGTAGGGTTAGGTGCTGATTCAGTGCCTTCTTTGATAAGAGCCAGCAGGGGAGAGGACATGACCTAATGTCTAACACGTACACACGCACACACACACCCAAACCCAAGTACCCTCAAAGACTCAAGATTACTCATATTCCTATTGAAGAATAAAAAACAATTAAAGAGCGTTTCAAAGTTAGCGGGAGAGAAGAGAAAGGATCATCACCTCGTTGTCTTTGTTGCACTGGTTCTGGTAGTCGTTCACCTGCAGAGCGCGTTTGGTGGGAACCAGACCCAGGTCATCGTAAGCCACCATGTCTTAAGTACAATCCACTGACACAACCGCTCGGTTTCGCACTGCTCCGGTTCTTCTCTCTCTCTGCTAATCCTCACAGTCCTCAGGTATAGTCCACAGAAAAATGACGCCGCGTGAAAAAAAAAATCTAAATAACGCTCAAAATCCAAAACGGTATAAAAATGTCAAAACTCGATATGTCCCGAATTAGTCCTTTGTTTGCTTTAGTGAGACTGACTCAACAGTCTCCCTCACACACACACACACACACACACACACACAGGGTGGTGGTGTGTGCCTAAACTCTCTGACTTGGTTCTGAGTTCTAACTTGAGTGGGGGAAGGCTAAAGTAGTCCAGTGGTAGTAGTGGGAGGGGCCAGCACACCTCTGCTACGCCCCCGTGGGCCTAAACCACACCCTCTTCCATGGAAGAGCAAAGCAAAAAGAGTAGGAGTGGGAGGGCATGTCTGAGATGGCAAAACCCAACCCTCAGGCTCTTTGTTCTGCAACACACACACACACACACACTTAGAGTAAACTATATACAGTAGTTGGAATCGCAAGGTTTTCTTCGAGAGGGGTTTGCAACACACACAAAGGATAGGGGCCTCTGGGAATGGTAAAATTTCCATGCAGAAGTGTGACCATGCATGTAGTGAATCACTCCATTACACACACACACACACACACACACACACACTTTATTTATATACTGCTGTGATCATGTTAGCACCTCAGAAATATGATCCTTTAGAAACAAAACCTCAAATATTCCAGTCCTGTTACATTAGTGTATCTGCACATTAATGCCTGTCTGAAATCAACCAAGTGGGTAAACTAACTAATACATCTCGTCATCCTTGTGCATGAACAATATGGTGTGTGTGTGTTGAAAACAACTTGTCTATCTGTAATCTCATGTGAAAGTCTCAAATTGAGGTGTTAAATGAAAGGCTTTGTGAGGTAAATGTGCATGCATGTGCACATTGGTGTGAGTGTGTGTGTATTTGTGAAAGACTGGAGAGTCATTATCATTCTCTGATCAGAAGGTGGGTGATCAATTATAATATCAATAGCACGAGTGAAACCCCCTGCCCCCACAGAAACAGTCACACACACACAGGGCCTAGTGGAAGAGTGACAAATCACCAACTTGATAATTACACCTAGGTGTGTGAGTGTGTGTTTTAATGTTAAAGAAATGAAAGCACATGCACTCATACAATTCAAAATGAGAACCGAAACTTTGCAGTCAAGGAGATTCCTTCCATGCATTGGCGCGCGCACACACACACACACACACACACACACACACACGGGTAGAAGCTCTCAACTCATCCTCCTGAACCAACACTGAGGTGTTAAAACAAAACATCTGCTGAGGTGTTTGTGGGAACATAACTGATTCCCTGAACACACATTTACACACATTCACACCTTGCAATGCAACTCATGTTATCCACATTGTTCATGTGAGTGAGTTAGTGTGTGTGTCAGTGTGTGACTGTGGTGAGAGATTAGGTTGAGATGGAGAGACTGGCCACGGGTCATGCGTGATTCAGTTAAGTCCAGGTCAAGGCAAACGTGAGAGTGGTGCCCTCTGCTGGTTTCTGAGTGAACTGCAGACAGGAAATGGCCTAGAGATTGACATTTCAGGTTTAAACCCACCTGTGCACCAACAATGAACGTGTGTGTGTGTGTTTGAGAGCATGTGTCTACATGACTTGTCACTTGTACAGATATTTTTGTGTTTCGCTTTAGGGTCTCTGCATCTGCATTAGCTTGTGCCGAGAGGACGGAGCAACTTCATTCACTCCATATTTGCAAGCCACCTTCTGGGGAAACGACAAATACGAGCAGTCTGACTCATGTCTATAAACGAGCTACATTTGAAATGCAGTAGTTTTTTTGCGGCCATTGTTCTTGTTGAGGCCGACTGACTCAATCATTTGTGCCCTGCAACGATTCCAAGGAATATAGTCTTGATTTAAAAAACAAAAATACCAGACAAATTATTAAAAATATTGCATCACATTCGCATCCACTTTGTCTACTCAGCCTGGAGGAACTGAGGAGTGGCAATTATTGTTTCAATGAGTGGAAAAAGACAAACCACAGGTCAAACAGGACAGACAGACAGACAAACGCGCGCGCACACACACACACACACACACACACACACACACACACACACAGTGGGTGGCCTGTGGGGTTTGTGTGCCTCAATCAGCAGGCAGACGGCCTCGGGTCGTTAGCTGTCGAGCCCGTAGGAATCCAATCACCCCCACTGGTCACCTGCACCACGGCAGGGAGTCTGCTGACCTGATTAAAAGCCAGCTTGGTGTTTTAAGACCGTGGACAGAAGCTCAGGGCAGAGCTTGAGTTATATCAAAGATCTTTGAATACGGACCAAGATAGAGCAACATAATATGTTACAATGGAAGCAAACAAATCTAATTCCAGTTTCCACATCACATTAAAGCTGTGAGGTAAAATATATATAAAAAAACAATATAAACTTTTAAACAATCTTTTGTATCAACGTTTGAGGGCTCAATTTTGGTCTGGATTAAGGAGGACCCCCGCCCCCCCAACTTGCGAAAATAGAACACGAAACTTAACAGACGTTTGTGCCTTTACCCTCTCTGGTTATTATCACCAATCACATATTGTGAGTCTGCTTGCTACCGATTGCCGCAAAAGTAGGCTACTCAATTGATCAAAATCAGGTTTCAATGATCCTTGAGTTTCAATGATGATTATTTTGTCGTATTCGGTTTTGCATGGATGCCGTTTCCAAAATCATTGAGTAATCATGCTAAATAAGCAAGATCCCCACATTGAATACACTTGAAACTAATCACTTTTGTGACTCTGCCATTACCATGAACCCTGAATGAAATTCTCTCTCTCACTCTGAAACATTTCTCTTCTCTGAGCTTGCAATGTCCAATCTGACACATTAGCCAACTAAGGTAGACTAACTGTAAATGAGACAATTTGAGAAGGTTGGGCAAGTTTGTGCTCTCCTAGTCTAGTAAATTCTTGCTAGTGGCAAATGCCAGGAAGATCTACAGTAAGCTGCTTTTCAACACCATTTGCACTACAGGAATGTGCAGGAACTTGTGTGTGTAGGTGTTTGTATGTGTGTGGGTTGACAACCCACCCCACCCTGCCCCACGTCACCACACGCTTTTTTGTTTCATTTTACAGGAGATGTCGGGGCTTCCTCCAAATCAGTCCTCACTCATCCTGACTGAATCCTTGATTCTGATGAAGGGTGAGCAGATAAGCGTCTACACTCATCACAGCCTCATGACGAGACAGCCTCGGAAGGTGGTCTGATACCACACTCCGTTGGTACGCTGGTGAAATGCTGGAAACCTAGGAATTGTGTTGAACCCAGACTGACTACGTGACTACAGTTGTGACGAGTAGTTAAAACAATATTTTAACTGTTGGCTAACAACTGCTAACAACAGAAAATTGTCAACATGTAGCAATACCTGTTCGGAACGACACATCACGCAGCATGTTGGGGCAACATAGCAACAGAGGTGTGATTTTGACCAATTTGACTGATCAACACTCTCCTTCAGAGGAGCTCAGAAGTTTCTTCATGAGGTTATCTGGGTGCACAAGTATCCACACACACACTAAGTGCGTTCTTGATAGTGTGGCCTGCTTTTTACGGAACCACACAATCCATTTTGCCCACATTACAGGAGAAGAGCGAACAGAAACTTCTGACCATCAAAACATGGTTTATAATTGAACTGAGAGGCAGGAAGTGGACAACAGACAGGAAGGAAAGACGGAGAAAGAGAGAGAGGCCCACAAAATGGAAAGAGACGGAACATCAAAAGCACAGAGACACGAGAGAGAGAGAGAGAGAGAGAGAGAGAGAGAGAGAGAGAATCAGTCCCTATTGGACGCTGCCTGAAGTGTGTTTCTTTTCAAACAAGGAGTGTGGCAAATAAGAGTTCCTAAATCACTATCTCTCTTTCTCTCCCACACACACACACACTCACTCACACACACACACACACACACACACACACTTCCTGATATTGCTCAACAGTTTATTTAAGTTTCTCTTAGGCCCGTTGCTACCAAACACAGCAGGTAACTACCAAGCACACACACCCTTACACCTCAAAGAAGATAGAGAGCAGGCAAAGTAGACACACACACAATCACAAGAAATACATTCCTCCTTGATCACTTGGCGACACACAGACACACACACCCCATATCAGAACGCATTTGCTCATTTGTTTGGCTACCTTGCTTACTCTCACACACACTGACTAGCAGAATCACTTCACACACACACACACACACACACACACACACACATAACCCTTCACCTACTGACCAGAGAATATGACAAGTCTGATAAGGTAGGCTAACATGCAACTGACACAGGTGAACAATTCTGAATTCCTCGCTCCCTCTCTCTCATTCTTCAGGCCATCCTTATTCATGTTTGTTTGCGCGATCAATCTGCAGTTCAAATGACTCAGTCTGTGCTGTGCACGCCGATCGATCGCTTCGCCTCCTTCCCTACAATGACTGTGTACATCAGCTGCAGTCTGCATACAAGGCAGAGACATGACTTCAGGGGACATGAAGGTGAGCCGCCATTCAAAACCCGGCTGCATTTAACTTAATGCTAAAAACGGTGCTTTGGACTGTTTTATCGCCTAATACACCTGACTAGTTATTTAGCCTCAATATCATCTGCAGCAATCTAGAGACATGATTATTGCGATGTTGAATTCACTTACTCTAAGCTGCTAATATTTAATAACAGGTTTACGCTCCCTGCTGACTGATTTTCTTGTAGTCATTTAAAGGATGGCCTCTGTCTGAGACACACACACACACACACGGACACTCTTCTGGCGAGAAGCACTTCTCTTCCACTGCCAAGCCGTGGAGTGGCCACGGGGAAGTCTTCAATAACGGCAGGAACTCTCCTGACACCCGCAATCCATTATGTTGTGTGCGCACAGCATGCTTGTTTCAGTGTGCGCTTGCATGTGTGACCGAAAGAGAGAGAGGGCTGTGAGTTACTGTAACATCCTATAACAATAAGCACTCCAGGCCAAGTAGGATAAAGTCTGGCAGCAGCTCTGTCAATTCTCATGCACCTGACCTGACCTTCTCACCCCTTCGAAAGACTGCAGTGGTTTAGAACCTCTCCACTGAAACACCCTTGGATTCTAGAATGAGGCTAGAATTCTGAGTGGATTTCACCCTGTTCTAGGCCCCATCCATCTGCCTTTACCATCTTACTATTTCAACACCCAGAACCATATTAAACCAAATTCTGTCACCTACAAAGAACCATTTTGCAGACTGTTAAATTAGCCTCATTTATATCAACAGACAATTTTCCATTCCCAGACTCCTTATGCCTGCAAGGGTTTGAAAAAGGTGGGAAGAGATCCTGCTTTACCAACTTTGCTTTCCTTGAACTTAAGAGGTCCCTCAGGAGAGGCATACCTAGTGGAAACCTTCAAGGAACTAGGCAGACGTGACGTTGACCACAGAGCTTTCGTCATTTACGGCGAAAGTCAGTCCCCCGCCGTGCCCTGTGCTTGTTATGGCAATACACGTCCATAGAGGTAGCGTACGGTCAGTCAGTCGGTGAGAGGTCGAGCCACAATCCCAGGCATGGCCTACCTTGCAGACACCAGCCCAGGGTGTGGGGCTAAGAAACTAGACGCAAGTGATCAGGCGAAACTGGTCTGACCGAAGGAAGGAGGCTAGACTGGACAATACAACACCAAACAATACAATACACATGACCAGAAAAGCGCGTCTAGATTGAAACTTTTGGAAGAAGGAGTGCTGAAGCACTGCCTCATCAATAACACAATAGAAGTTGTCCCTGTATCATCTCATCTGTGTACATCAGGTTGCTGTGGGGACTGTTTATAGATGGGCCTAGCCGATAAGGCAGTATCTAACAGCGCACATTCTCAGACGACTACTCATGAGATACTACAAAAACAATACCCCTTTTACTGACAAGTCAAGTACCCTGATAGTATGCATGGGCACGTGTGTGTGTGTGTGTGTGTGTGTGTGTGTGTGTATGTGTGTGCCCATGCATATTCACACAGACCGGAGCTCTTCATAAACAATAAGCCACGGCCAAATGGGAATGAAGAGAAACTGTTCAAACAAAAACAATGGAGGTTTTCTTCCTGTTCTAATCTAGTCTAGTGTGTGTGTGTGTGTGGGTGGGTGGATGTACACACCCAGTTTTTGGTGACATTCGAGCAGGATTCCCAAAACAAAACTTGGGGATATTTTTGACTTACTCACCTTCCATTGTCTCTTGGATGAGGCTTGGTGTCTGGGCGCCTGTGTATTTGTACGAATGTGTGTGTGTGCGTGTGTGTGTTTTCATGATGGATAGTAGTCCGGGCGTGTCTATCGATGACAGAAACTGTGAGTGTGGGGTTGCTAGGGAGATGAAGACTAACAAAAGCGCTGAGGACCTACGCCTGGGTCCACTGCCAAACAGCACTTAGGGCCTTTCGAAAGAAAAACAACACACACACTCAGCCGTTTTTTTCCCCCCCCGACTAGTCAGCTCTGATTGCAAACTTTCCGTCGGAGAAGAGAAGCGGGCCTGGATAAACTCCGGAAGGCCCCGCGAGGGGAAGATTAAAGTTCCAATAACAGCGCAGCATCGCAGCTTAATGATGATTGGCTACGGCAAACAAAAGTCTGCGATGGCAGCCGGCTTCCTGCCGGAATGGCTGCGGGAGCAGACCCCAGTACAGGGTGGCCCGAGACTGAACCCAGTGCAGTGGGACTGAGGCCACGAGCCCAGACTGGTCCCAGATCAGCTCTAATGGACTCAGAGCGACATAAACAAAACGGGAGAAGAGAGCAGCAGGGCCGAGGATCGCAGTATCCTCCACCTGTGGCCATCTGCTCTACTGATCTCTGTGGAGGAGTACGCGCACATGCATGGACATGTACGTACATACACACACATGTAACAAGACCACTTAACTACACACACACACAAAACTCCTACACCACAAATGTCTCAATTCTCTCCCATAAAGGCCATTGGCTAAGCCACTGAGTACATCAAGCTGACAACGATTTGTGCTGCAGAGTTTTGTGTTGTGCACCGTATTGAAAGCTCCCGCCAAGTATCAAACTACGTCTCAACACAAAACACCACAACACACTCCATGCATCACCAGTTCCCTTAATGTGACCCCCTTTTTTTTTTTTTTTAAGCCATCGGTAACATTATTTGCCTCTCTGGCCACAGAGTGGAGTAAGGCAGGGTGGCTCTGAGTGATTCTGTGGTTGACTGCATGTCAGTTAGCTGCTGTGGTTGCTCAAAATATGGCGCTTTTACAGGCCTTGCTGTGTCCCTGTAATGGATGACTGGTACTGTGTGTTTGGCTTTGTGGTTAAAAGGGGGAGGGGGGGGGGGGGTTGGATGCAGACAAGTGACAGTGTAGAGGACTCTGTTGTTGACCAGGTTTAACAGCAGTGCACTGGAAGTTTTTGTGCAACATAAAGTTTATATGTAAATATGTTGACTTGGTTTTTCTGGGAAAAAGAATCTTGGCAATGCTTCATCAGAAAAAGATCTTTAGGGAATCACACTCAACCTCCATGTTCCAGGAAATTCTATGTATGTGGCATCTAGGTAAACATTCCAATGCATGCATTTAAATGGAAATATATGCTGTAGCAAACAAATGCATGAAAAAAAAAAACACTTGAACCACTAAACCATGAAGAACCATAATCAGGCAATATCATCTTAGCAATCTCCTTTATGGTTGCATGTTTGGATCCATTTTCATCCTTAACCAATAAAAAAAGCAACTAGTCCTGCTGCCAACTCATGTCAAGAGGCATGTTTCTACTACACTTGTCCTTTTTTGGGGGGAGGTACTTCTGACCAGGCCGTGACTTGGATCTGGCCCTCTCAGGCCCGGAACTTCTAGCTCAGACATCAGCTCCAGCTTACTATATTTAGCCATATATATAAAGGGTAATTTAACTATAACCTGCTATACTACTGTAAAGATGTGAGAAGGAGAGATGCATTTGGATAAACAGGAGATACTAGAGCCATAAGCTCTTATAAATTTTCGTTTTGTTGAACACAAGACAAGCCTAACCAGAACTCTAGAACACTCGCCGTGCTCCGATAGAATCTGTAGCAGCAACTAAATGCAGTATCATGTAAATCTCTTGCTGAAGCAAGTTAAATGCCCTGATGAATTTATTTACCACTAATAATCAATATATCAAGCGAGGCAGATTCAGGCTACCTTGGCTTTTGGTTCGTTAGCTGAAGATATTTAGCTCAGGATAACTTCACATTTACATGGAACAAACACCAGCAATTCAAATGTGCCGTGTTGTTGGCTCCAATTTATTAACACAACAAAAATAAGCTACTGTTGATATAGGCAGTAGATCTCACTCGTTAAACTAGGCTGTGTCATGTAAAAAAAAAAAATCACCCAGCTGGACTAAAACAACCAATCCGCTATGAGTTCCCAGTAACAACTTTCAGGGCCGTTTCGAGTACCTACCCCAGAGCAGGTGCTCCGTTGGTTCCTGAAAACGGCCCTGTCGGAACGGCCCGGTCAGTGGAGACACGTGCATACCATGAAGTGCCTGAAAAACGGCCCGCAAGTTCCGATAGTGGAAACACGTCTAAAGTGTTCCTTTTGTTTTTCTGACCGGGTCATAGATAAGTGTGTGGGTATGGGTGTGAGTGCGCAATAGTCTTGGGTGAGCATTGTGTCTCTGGGATGACTGCTGATGCCTTGGTGCCTGCGGGAATGTTTAATGACCCACCTTGAAATCGAAGCTGGACAGGCTGACTGAATCATCATCCTTCTCTCGCCTCTTGCGCTTCTGTGGAACACGAACACACACACACACACAAAAGAATGTGTCAGGAGTCCATGTACATACCCTACCATACATGTATACATTACTCTCTCACACACACACACACACACACACACACACACCCCTTCCAAGGAAGAGAGGCCCACATCATGCACTGGTATGTTTAGTGTGGTCCCAGGCAGACAGTCTGAATACACAGAATGTTCAATGAGGGATTGTTTCTTTTGACATTACTTCCACCTCCCCTTCAGTAGCCACCCCAGGGAACTCCATTCAGGTCCTGGGAAATTTGTGTTTGTGTGTGTGTGTGTGCGTGTGTGTCTTTCAGGTGATGTTCCCCTGGGGGTCCCATCACTGGCAGGAAGAACTCCCCTGTGAAGGGGGAAAGGTGTTAGGTGCTTACATTAGCACCTGGCCTTCAGCAGCTCAGAGGTGACAAAACGTGTGTACCAGTTGTGTGTGTGTGTGTGTGTGTACATGTTAAGTGACAGACTTTGTGTGTAAGTGGATGGGAGACTCATTTGTACAGTGTTGTGCATGAGGGAATTGGATCATAATGACCAATAGAAACTTTTGTAGACAAGTCTTAAACCCCCCCCCAAACACACACACACAATCATCCTAAGTCCCTCTGCTCATTTGCATCACATTAAACCTGTGATTGCTAATAGGTCATCAGGCTCTTGAAGCATGTGAATAGCCCCTCTGATCAGCATAGCCAATCAGCACCCTGAAACCATGGTGACGCTTTAGCTTAGTGGAGGTGTTGATTGGTTGACAGGCCAAGTTCCGATGAGATCAGAGGAAAGCGCACCCCCATCAATCCCCAGCCTAAAGAAGAAACTCGGCTGAATGGCAAGAGCTTTTGAGTGCGGCTGAAGTGTGCTATTATATAACTGTTAAAGTCAGAGACACTGGTTTTTGTGTGGCTGTTTATCACATGCGGCTAAAAGAACAGGTGGGGCCGATTTCGGTTCTTACATGCAGGTACGTGAGTCACTTGGGTCTTTTTGTTCATGCCACAATCAAGTGTGTGTGTGTCACTCCAAACTGATTAATATGCGCGCGCGCACACACACACACACACACACACACACAGAGATCAGTGTGCCAGAGTGATTACCTACCCTGCGGGTGGCATCAGGTAATAAATGCATGACACTGTCCATGTTATGGCCTTTACATAAAGCCTTACAATCTCAATGCCCTCAACAATAAAGCGTGTGCACACACTACACACACCTCTCTGTGCATGAGTCATCTCCTGACATTTAGAGTAGACAACTGCATGTGACATATGACCCCCCCCCACATCATTCACCACCTGTAACCAACCCCCCACACACACACACCTTTTGCGGAAAAATTCCAAAGTTCTCTCATAATTATCCCTGCTTGTTTTCACATCAAACCTCCTCTCTCCAACATGCACTCGTCTCCCGCTCTCTCACACATTCCTTCAGGGAGGCAACTCATTGGAGGGGCCATTTTCAAAGGTGTGCAAGACAAAGGGCATCTAATCTCAATGTGCAATGACGTTAGAGTGTTTGCATGCGCACGCCTGTGTGTGTGTGTGTGTGTGAGAGAGTTTAATGGGCACTGAGCTAAAATCTAGAAGGCATCTGGCAAAAGATGAAGGGTGTCCTCCCTCCTCTCCCTCTCTCTCTCTCTCATTCCCTTCCAATGAGGGTGATAGAGAGATAGGGAGATAGAGTTTCAGCCTGCTTCATCAGTGCAGGAATGCTTTGTGCTTTTGTGTGTGTGTGTGTGTGTGTGTGTGTGTCGCAGTAATGGAACTCTGGTTCCAATCACCACAATGGATTTACAGTAAACAGCACTTCTGGCATCAAAGAGGAAGGAAAGCCATTCACTCCACTGATGCTGATCTCACGAGAACGAGGGAGAGGCAGATGAGAGAGGGAGCGAAGGACAGGAGGAGAGGAAGAAAAAGAGCAGAAGACAAAGAAAACAAAAGGCTAGAGATGGATGATAAAGGTAGTAAGAAATGAGGCAATGATGAAGACAGGAATACAGAGAGAAAGAAAGAGAGAGAGAGACAGAGAGAGAAAGAGAGAGAAAAGGGGTGATAGAGACAGACAGACAGACAGTCAGGTGGGATCATCTCAATGCGTCAAGAGTGACCTGTGGTATACCAACCTCCACCGTCACAGAGACGTCACATGAGACTGAGGCCGCATACGGAGCGAAAGCGTGGACTCATGGCGAACGCACAGCTTTGGTGTGAATGGGCCGCGAGCGATGCAAGACAAGGCAGGCCAATCACCCCTTCATACCTTCAGTAGGTCAGCTACACATTGTCTTCATATACCTACCTACTGCACTACCGAAACTCTACTGTGGTTTAAGAAGCAAGGCTTATTAGGTGCAACGTGAGGGTACAATTCCTCCTCTGTCTGTATGTGTGTGTGTGTGGTGGTCTAAAGCCAAAAGGAAAGCTTTGGATCGTAACGTTGTTGTGGGGCTTTGTGTGTGTCCATGTGAGCTCGGGGCACGTGCTGCTGTCACTTAACCTGGGACACAGAGCAGCAGCAGTGGCGGGGTTACGGCAGGAAGTAGTTTATCCAAGCACACACACACACACATTTTCACTCTCTCTTCCTAAGATACACACACCTCTATCCAACATAAGCATTCACAAACCAACAATTTAACTCCAACATACACAGAATCTGCACAAAACAGTCTAACCCACTAAAAGAAACATAGCATCTTGCTTCCACCAATCTTATCCAGTTTGCCACCCATCGTCTGGAGGGGCGTGTGTGTACACACACACACACACACACACACACACACACACACACACAATGTTATTATTGGAGGAAAGCGAAGTATGACTCACCAAACTGAAGTCCCATTGAGAGCTTGGGGTCAGGAAGGTGAAAGAGCTACCTCTCCTGAGCGGAGGCCTGAGAGAGAGGGAGGGAGAGAGAGAGAAATCAACATCATAGAACACACACAAACACATACAAACATAGGATGCACTTTAGATCTCTGCCAGACTACTAAGGACCACATATCAAGCTGCAGGTTGGACATCTGATTAGCCTGGCTAGTCCTTCACCATTCGTAGCTTCAATCAGTGCAACGTGTGCACACCGTATACACCTCTGCTGACTCATTTATAACTCATACAACATCTTGAATTGCTGCCATGAAAAAAATGGTCCACTCAAGCGGATGAGTTTGCCTACTTGTTACTAAGAATCAGCTATCCAACAGATAATCCCATAAAGAGGAAATAGGCTACAGTGCTGGAATACTTCAGACCACTGAATGACTGGATGGAACAGACACCCAGTGTTATCTGTAACTTCAAATCACATCACAGTCTGGATCGGCTTTAGTGAGCAATGCTAGTGCGGGGAGCATTGCGGGAAGCTGAAAGGAGTTCTCCGGAGTGAATCAAACCGAAGCCCTGTTGTCTGAGGCTGGCAAGTGCTGTTGATGGGTATCAGAACGACAGCAGTAGGTACAACGTAGACCGAATTCGTGAACTGGCCGCTACCGCTAACTGATTAGGGCACGTCTGTTTCGTTTTCATATGCACTTATCTGTAAACCCCTAATCTTTGCAAAACTCAGGCTCTGCCTCCTTGAGCATCTGTGCCCATTGTGCAACAAGCGACAAATGAGCAAAATGGAGACATTTTAAAAAAGACCAGGCCCTAGCCTGGGATCTATTAGAGGCCCTAGCCTGGGATCGATTACAGACAACTATCTGGCAATACAGACACCATGCCACAGTTAATGTACAAATACATGAAATGGGCGCACTAACATGCAATAGGAGTTCAGTTCCTGGAATCGGAGTCCTAGTTGTCAGAAATATTGCAGTTTATGAACAGCCTTCACATCATCCTTACCACAAGTGTGTGTGGGCATCTTTCAAAAGAAAGGTGGTGGTGGTGGTGGGGGGAGTTCAAACCACAGTAAAAACATGAGCTGGAATAACTGGGAAACAGAACACTTCTACAACGCACCCGTGGAGCCTCCATGCTAGTCATCTATGCGCGGCCCTCAGCCGTATTCCACTGGATACGTGTAAACGCAATTACAACAGAATAAACGGATAAAAAAACTACCCATTTATAAAAATATTTACTGTAGATATGTGTAAACAAGTCCTTAGTCATCAAGACGGCCCTTAGCCGTATTCTACAGAATTCCATAAGCTTATATGAAGGGGTGGTGCACGTGATGCTGAACTTTATCATTCCAAAGAAACCATCAGACACTTGAGGCACATCCTGCCATAAGGATGAGTGTGGAATTCCAGTAAGCTGGATGCTTCCGGCCATGTGCCAACAGCTAGTAATTCAGAGGAACATTTTCGAGACCGAGTTGGCCACATATTTCTCAGTCCCCACCTGACATAGCTTTCCCACCACACACAGACAGACACATAAGCTAGCTTCCCATGTCACTCAGCTGTCAAACGACATGGTTGCGTAAATAGAGTGACATTCTTGTGTGTGTGTATCTGGGCAATGGCAATCCTCAGTCAGGTATTCGCATCAACATCCAAAGAAGCTCCAGTAACAGCCCACACACACACACACTTACACACACACCCCTAGGCATCTTTGTACAGCCCCACAGAAACATTCAGGGAACGAAGTCTGGTATGGCACAATCAATTACCTGTCCCTCCATCCCACGCTCATTCTTTCTCTGTCTGACGTTTCTGCATCACTGCCAATTTGCCTTACAGGCTTTTGAGGACACACTGATGACGAAAGAGCAGCGCCTTTACCATCCGCACAATACTTAGGAAGTGCTGTCCTCAATAACAGAGGTTAACCGCACACCTGTCCATCCGCACCTAGGGTGGAATTCTATTGATCTGAAATGAGGCAATGATCCGTGCAGACTCGTTAGTGGCAGCATGGGTGAATGTGTCAAAAGTGTCCCTGACTCTCCACTCTGGTGCTGATGACCCAGAGTGTTCTCTCACTCAAGACCGTCTCCACACAGACCCCAGTGGACATACACACTTGCCCTCCCATTGTTCTGCATGCAGATCTACTGCATGCAGTCTGTGCCCTTGTAGTCTAATGCTGTAGTGGGGAGTGGACAAGTTACTGTTGCATGGGGCCATCCTCCTGAGGTTTAAATGTCATGTGGTAAGTTTCTACGCACACACACACATTACGTGGGCTGGAGCCCAATATCTCATCTAGCCTGTAGCCTGATGCATCCGACGCCTTTACATCGTTTCACTTCCTGCAAGGTGGCTGAACCTATCCATTGGCATACGTTTCGCTCCACTGGGGGCAGATACTTTCCGCTTCAACTAATCACTGCTGTTTGGTCATGACATAGGCTGTTACATGCTGGAAGGCAATGTCTCAATGTTTTCAGCCCTCCCTCTGTTCGCTGATTGGCCTGTAAAGCTCAGAGACAGAGTGAACCTATGGATAGCTTCCTGACCAGTGGTGGAGCTAAATGAGAGATGGAGCAGTGGCACTAGGTGGCGCTAGACTGGCTACCAAACCTGAGCCCTGAACCATCCGAAACTTGAAAGGTTCATGAAATCATGAAGGGTTTTAGGGTTAGGGCAGACATGGGGACATGGGATTGGCCTATTCATCAACCATACACACAAGTAGAACACTTGTCTGTCTATCTTTCTGTCTGTGAGGCCATCCTTAAAAATATGTTTGTTTGCTGTAACAACAGAATGAAAAAAAAATTGGGTCGGTAGGTAGGTTTTTTT
>JASCQY010113904.1:0-16465 GCA_030264315.1 Sardinella tawilis
ACAATAATGACTCAAATGTATACTTTACTATAAAGGCATTTTCCATTGCAAAAAGCATGCCTAAAATTTTGAAAAAAAAACACAAAAAACATCAAATTCTCCATTTGGCGAGCATATTAGAAAAATTGAAAATTGAAAATTTTCCATTTGTGTCAGAAGGTGGGGTAAGTGGAACAATGCACTGCAAAGCGTTACATGGACTTGAGTGCTGTCATAGTTGTTGCGTGTCAAAACCGTCATGCAATTATAATCTTATTATGAGTCATTGAAGATTTCATTTTTTTCAATTTTCATTTTAGTTTAGGTTCTAGAGTCATCTGTCTGCTGGGGAAAAATAAGATGCCATCAGTGTACAAGTCTTGAATAAGATTAAAAAAACAACCATTTTGTCAACTCCGTCCGGCATCAAAACAGAAATGTATGAAATGCATTTTACCACTTCTCTCTGCTAAATACCTTCATACATTACCTCCCTAAGGAGGCATTGTTAGTCCAATTGTTGTTGGATTGATCAGGTTAAAATAAAATGAGTTTAAAGGGCCTGACGGAGTTTACATAAATCACATTATGATGTGATTTTCTGTCTAAAATCCAAGGAAAACTAACCATTAGTGGAAACTTTTATTTTGAAAGCATAACAAATGACGGCCATATTGGCTAGTACTCGCCGCTGTAAACGTTCTCTGTTGCTGTCTTCCTGCTGTCATATTAAAAGTTCTCTGCTGCTGTCTTCACGGAGCAGTAGAGTAAGCTAATCCGGCGCCATCAAAGTTCCACCCTCCACCTGCAACCTTCATTAAACTAGCAGCTACAAGGTACTAACACAGCTACATGACACAGCCAAAGCAAATCATAACGTTATTCGGTTCAAAATAACAGGGGGGCAGTTGTTCCAAGCAATCTGGAAAAAAATTATCTGGATTTGAAAATCCTATGTTTTGCTATGTGAGATCAGGAACCAGTTGTTCAAATGTGTTCCTGGATAGCAAACTATTGGATTTCCAAATCTGGATCACTCTGATCCGGATTGACCTATTTGAACAACTGTCCCAGGAAGATCGCCGACCAAATTTCTCATCGAGAGTAGGCTAATGTTAGTGAATCTTTGACACTGTTTGTGTATCTACCAGAAGGGTAACAATGTTAATGCCACTGAAACGGTTCTCTGTCTTGTAACCGGTAACGTTAGCGTTATGTTATGAAAGTCTTGAAGTATATTGTGCTTGTTGATTGGAATGGCTGTCTGGCTACCGGCTGGTTGACATCTGTTAACTTCGACAAGCCGAAGGATAGGCTACATAATGACAGTCTGCCTCCTGTTGTACTGTAGCGCGCCATAGGCGCTCTCCTTTGAGTTTGGATCAGCCGAGTGTTATCTGGCTGAAAGGGAGGTAAGCAGAATTCTATTTTTTGGCAATTTTTGCCAAACTTGAAATCCTCTTCAGAACCTACTCACAGCCACTGAGTTGGAAGCACTGGCATAAAAATTAAACAATGCAATAATCTGTGGAATGAACAGGACTTGAAAAACTATCATTTGAGAGCTGCATTCGTCATTGGACAGCTGTACCAGGGCTGTACGCTGTGTAACTGTTCAACTGTTCATACTCAATCACCCGCCTTCCTGGATGCACTTGGAAGAATTTCCATTCTCTTGTGCAGCTGAGTTAGCCTGATTGATCAGCCACTTTTTTCACTTTGTTTCTCTCTGTTCATAGCGTCTGAACCCTATCCATTTGGATTTGTTTGCTTCATGGGGGGCAGTAATTTATGCTACTGTTTGGTCATGACTTCAACCAATTGCTATGTTTGACCATGTCGTAGCCTATACGCTGGAATGCATCGTTTGAAATATCTGTTTGCTAATTGGGCCGTCACAATTTTGAGACAGGATGATGGGGTCCCATTTCAGTGTGTTTTTTCAAGATCTGCCAGTGTTTTGAGAATGCCATACCCTACTTTAAATTTTCACGTTAGGACAAGCTATTCATTTCAACAAGCTTATTGTAAACATGTTTAGATTATGCGTTCATCCACGTCGGAAATTCAGAAGGTCTGACGAAACAATTTCAGGTTTTTGGACACAGTGCGTTTGAGATGACCTTGGAACAATATGACCAAAGCAATGACTGTCATTGGGTTAAAAAACAATGCTGTATGGAGAACAGCTTAATAAATTAGGTGAAATTAGGCCTATATTGCATTGCTAAAGTTATCTGAAGATTAAAGAGCAACTTGCAAGTTAAATGTCAGTAAATTAAGCATTGTTCAGTTATATTAGAAACAGTTATGAATAATTTTGTACTATTTATAAGACAGAACGGAAAAATAATCGGTTTAAAAAGTGCTCATTTTAGCCAGTACTCATCATTGTTCTATTTAACGTTCTAGAGGTGGAAAATGTCATGACAGGTAAACATCGCTGACTTTCCCCATCTGTCTCATTGCTGGCGCATGGAAAATCAGGCATAACCGTTTCCTCTATATCTACAGTCCAGTCAGTTGTATAAAACATCATTAACTCTTGTCTACTAAAATACAGTAGACTGTAAAATGGTCACTGAGAACATAATAGTTACACACTACCAGCTCCACTTTTACCCTCTCTGTTAGAAGCCTACATCAGTGGTTCAAAATCCATCATACGAGGAAGAAGTAAAATCATATGTATATTTTGCATAAAGAGAACTGTTTACAGGTCCTGAAAAATCACACAACTCACTCATAAATTTATAGGTAGAAATACACCATGTCACTGTGTTGCCACCTGTCACCTGATTGTCCCAGTTTTTAATAATCTGTCCAGGTAAAAAAAAAAAAGAATTCTCCCGGGACACTGATGGTTTTTCCGCATAAAAAGTTATAGTGCATATAAGTTAATGCAACATTTGTCTTGCACATATTATTCTACTGTATACTCTGCCAAGAACACAAAATAGGCTGGGTTTCCATCCAATGTTATTCGCTTTTCATACTTGCATAGAATTAATTCGGCTCGCAACTCTGCGTGTGAAATGAACACTAGGCTAATCAAGTGACGTGTTCCGACCAGCTGGCTCGATATCGACCTTTCCCACGCACGTGACCTTCGTTATAGCGGCTGCCATTTTGGACATGTCGTGGACTGCGGTTTGAATGCTATGGACACGAAAACGAAAAAGGAAATGCAGAAAACACCTTCATTGTCCAGCGTTGTAGGGCATTTACAGGGTAAGCAGAGGGAGAGGTATTTGCAAATGTTGACGTTAGCAAGCATAGAGAATGACGTTTAGCCTACTTGCTTCCATCTGGATTGTTCACTGACGTTCAGAAGTGCACTGTGCACCACGATCTCATCATTTACTGACTACTGGTACTGATCTGTACCAGTATGTCATTAACCATCCATTGCCATACACAGGTAACGTTAGTGATAAGCATTCAAGAGTTTGGATGCCTACAAATATGTGTCATCAGGCTGGATCACATGCCTACATTAGTGGCGGTTGTCGCCATCTTATTACAGCTAAGGTTTGTTTACATTTTCATCAGTCATCAGGATAAACAAAATGTTATGAATAACATTGAAATAACTGCTTAATCTGTTGAGAAATGGCCCCCGTCATAAATTCGCTGCTACCCGAATGGCAATGACCACTGTAAACGGTCGGCGTCTGTGTCGTTAGTGTTAGTAGGCTACTAGCTAACCCTTTAAGACCAAGAGGCGTAAAGTGCGGCCGCACCTATTCTTTTCTGTACGATTGCTCCATTGACTGAAACGGCAAAATGGACCTTTCCAATGGTGTTAGCCGCTAGGTCTTACAATAAACGTTTTGTGAGATATTTCGCGTTGAATTTAAATGGTAAAATTCATGTCACTTGTACAGTTCTGTGTCCATGTCATACCCATTCTTCTCTATGAAGTATCTAGCGATTTCGTTACTCCACTATTGCTACCTGCATATCTAAATAAAGTCCTGCTTCCAACTTTTGATGTTTTATCGAATATCCTTTTGATTCTGAGCTCCTTGTTCATCGTTGTTAGCCGTGGGAGACTACTCAGTTCATGTCCAAAACTTTTGCTGTGATGCCACGTGGGATGGGTCAATTCTCAGAGTTCTGCCACTGATTGATCTTGCCGATCTCACTCGCTTCTTGATGCATCATTCCCATAACTAGACTGCTATTTTCTTAAAGATGCTATTTCTGTGAGTGACATTTGCAATGTTCTATCATATCTTCAACTCAAATGATTTCACGTGAACAATGTAAACAAATGCAAATGCACAGCCAGCCTGATCTCATAACAAAACCAAGGTATCAAAAATTCTGGGGGAGAAACATACCAAGTGAACTTTTCTGAAACTGTCCCGTTTAGACATCATTACACCACTTGCTCTTTACATAGAACATAGTTATATATAAATATATAACTCAATGGGTTTGCCTGCCATGCTTATACGGTAGGGTATATGGATAACTGGTTTGTTTTGTGAAACGGCATCCAGGTAATTGCCAGTGGGATGTCAATTGACCACAGTCAATATCTTTAGCTTGTTTAGCATCAGCTCTTGAAATGAATTAGTACAGTACTTTCTAGGTTTTAATCCCAGGGACCACAGATGCAAATGAGCTGTAGTCTCTGTTATAAGATTTGTTCTATACGTGGCCCTGTTAAAGGGACACACCAGGGGATGTCGATTGTAGGCTGTATGTCTGCAGGGGCACGAGTCAAAACATTGTGGCAGAGAGAATTTTGTGTGAGTTGGTCCCAGCCAGAGATGGGTCAATCTTCTCTTTTTTAGCCTTCTTGCGTTATAATGGGAGTGCTCCAGCACTTTTGCACGTGTACAAAATGCTATTTTTAAACCACTTAGAAGGTTTGAAATCGCATGAAACTAAATCCCCAATGAGAGCACACTTGAGATTGTACATTTCTTGCTGTAGATTTACTGAATTTATGGAATCTGAATTATTTTTCTTTGTTCAATCCAGTGGTGGAGAGGATGGCCCTGCATTTCTGTCCTCATTGTGGTACCCGTCTTCAACCAGATTTCAATTTCTGTCCATCATGTGGAAGGAAACTACCCTTAGATAGCAGCCAAAGTTGTGCATCTCCTGCATACATGGACAGCAGTGCTAAAGTGGAAGGTAATAGTTATGCTTTTGTGACATACCCATCAATTCATTCTTCTACATTTTTTCACAGAACACTCCCATTACTGACATCATAGACATAATAGACAAAGGGCTCTATCATGCAGACAGCACATTGTGCTTTCGCCTTTGGCGCAACATGACTTTGTTATCGTGTACCAGCGCATCGTTAATTTTTTCCGCCAGAGATGCACGTTGTCTTGATAGCAAGTTGCAATGCGCCCAAATAGCAGTTTCAGAAGAGAGGGAGGGAGGGAGGAGGTGTGGCCAGCGCAAAACTTAAATTCTGCTAATTTCGGCATCCAAATGCGCCATCCGCGGTTGACCGAAAAAAAAATCGGTGGATAGTCATTCGCGCAAACTGAAATGCTATTTTATGAGCGTATAACCTAATGATTTGGGATATCAGAGGTTGTGCACAATGCAAGCACACCTTGCTTCTGTCATCTGCAGGAATGAACAACACTGAAAAATATGTTTATGCTAGGCAGTGCTTCACCTGCCTACACACAGCCTAATGTTGCAAGGAAAAATATGAATGGAAAATTGTTTTAACCACTGCTGTCCTCATGTGGAAGAAATAGGCTATTATTAAAATAGACGAAATACTTAGTCGCAAAATGAGGGAAGATCTTTGAGTAGCCTAATCCTATTCTTTTCAAATAAATCCCCAGTGACAGGATAAGCTATTATGTAATCGAAAGACTGTTTTTTTTCCTTCTTATCAAATGTTATCGCTGAGAAACGGAGGACGGACGATGTTTACTTTCGTTTGCAACCTTTAGGCTATTCAGGCATAAAGGCCAAATCGTAGGCTACTTCGCTTTTTGTTGAGCATAACAATATCAATGTTAGACCATAGGTCGTCTATAGGTGTATGTTGATGCTTCAAAATAATTTGGTTAACTCTGTATGCTCTGTAGTGCGTTTCAGATAAAAACTTGCCTTCATTATACCAATCAGCCCAGCACAATGAGCTGCCCATTCTTAAAGGCATTGGAAAATTACTCTCTTATTGGTTAATTCGCACCCATGACTAAATAACTAATTTAAGACAACCCCTTTGACACAATGCACCAGGCGCGAAGTTCACTTTTCACGTCTCAAAATACCGTTTTGCCCTGGGCATGCCCCTAAAGAAACATGCGCCGTTGACTTCTGGGCCCATACAGTTTGAGTGGGAGATGAATATGAAATTTTGTGATGAAATTTTGATCTTATGTGTGGCAGAATTGCATATTTTTTTACAACAGGGATTCTTTCTCTTTTTTTTTTTATAGATCATCTGGCGTCATTTCTTGGCAAACTGGGTCTCTCTGAATTTTATCCAAATAAGCTTACTCTTAGATCATTACTGGAGATCAGTCATGGAACAGAATCAAAAACAGACAAAGAGGTGCAGTCTCTCAAAGAAGTCCCATTCACATTCCTAAGAAAACTACTGATGGCTAATGCTAAGTGCAGGAATCAGGCTAACTTCATAACACAAAACGATGATGATGATGATGATGATGATGATGATGATGGAAAATTCAATCCTGTGGATCTGGTGACAGCTCTCTACTTGTGTGCCGACAGTTTCTTGCAACAAGAGATGTCCATGAAGATGTCAATGTGTCAGTTTGCAGTCCCTTATCTGTTACCTCAGCCTGGTGACAATCAATGTGTACTCATGCAATGGGCTCTGAGAAATATTTACAAAGAGTGGTGTCCTCATCATCTCAAGCACACTAACAGCTATTTAGGAGATGGTGTTATCCATGCACAGATGCCTCTTTTCAGTTTTGTTCGACTGAAAGATAGCAGCTTCTCTAAATCCCAACTCATCAATCATGTCATGAGTAATTCAGAACACAACATCAATTTTTTTACACATAGAGACATGAAGGGTGGAAACGTCCCAAAGAAGATTGCAAATGGTCTGGTGGAGATTGTCTGGTATCTTCCATCTGGAGAGACCAACACTGATGTGTTTTCTGAACCAATGGCAATAGCTAATTTGAGGGGAGATATAAGCTCCAAGAAAACACAGTTCAGCTTCTTAATGCAGGCATCTGCTGCAACTTTTGTGTTTCTGGATGCAATGACTCAAGTTGAAGAGAATTTGCTGGATTCACATGGTTCTAAAGAGTCGAAAATCTTCTTGGTGGTTAATTCCAAAATTGAGGGACATCTTGAGATGTCAATAGATGCACTTAAAGTACAGCAAGACCGCATCCTGAGGCGAAAGCCACTGATGAACATGGCAGAAGCCTCCAATATAATCACTGATGCCATAAAAATGTCCTTGAAGGTGTGCAAGCTTAATAGTCTTGAGAAAATGTCAAAAACTGCACATAGTTTGGGAATCTCTGTGGATGAAAGTGAAAGTAAAGCCTCAGTATCTGCAAAGATGGCAGCTGACAAGATAATGCAAGGTATTGGAGTTTGCCAAATAGCAGACTACAAAAAGGCCCAGTTGCCACTTCAAGGTGAGTACTTAAAGAGAATAGCTGAAATTGAGATAGAGGAGTGCAGACTACAAAAACCTGGTGATCTCAGAAGTTTACAGGATTACAAGGCTCAACTTTGTAGGGAAAAATACACACTGAGAGAACAGCAAGGCAACATTAAGACATCAGAGGCAATGAGACAGTTTATGGAAGCACTGTTGACCTCAGACAAGGAACAGAGAGCATTCTTTCTCAAATGGCTGACACTGAAACTAGACAGAATATCACGTGATCAATTAACAGAACTCCGCAGAAAATTCAAAGAGCTATTACAAGAAAAGGACAATAAATCAATAAAAGAGCTTGATCAGCAACTTTTGGACAACTCATTGGGCATTGAGCATTACATGAGAGAAATGGGACAGATGTATGAATCCAAACAGTCAGAAGAAACAAAGCATCTCCCTTCAGTTGCTGCTGAGCTTTTACTTGATGGATACCCAATAGAACTGCTTGATGGAGACGCATCCAAAATCCCAGAGAAGTGGGTGACTGATGTTCTTATGGAGGTTCATAATAAAGTAGGGCGTAGTCGTCTCTTGGTTGTCTCTGTTCTAGGTGTGCAGAGCACCATGTTTGGAGTTCAGTTCCCTGTTAGCAGTGGCCGCTGTACCCGAGGAGCTTACATGCTCATCCTGTCTGTCAAACAGGAACTCAGAGAGGAACTGAAATGTGACTTTGTTCTTCTCATTGACACAGAGGGCCTGAAGTCCCCTGAACTTGTCAAGCTTGATGGCAGCAATGAACAAGACAATCAACTTGCAACACTTGTGATAGGCCTCAGTGATGTAACAATCATAAATCTGGCTATGGAAAATGCAACAGACATGAAAGATGTTCTACAAATTGCAGTTCATGCATTTCTGCGGATGAAGAAACTGGGAAAGAAACCAGTCTGTCACTTTGTGCACCAGAACGTTCCAGGTGTGTCTGCACACAGCAGACTGATGGCCGACCATGAGCATCTTTTGGAGCAGTTAAATGAAATGACTAGAATTGCAGCGCAGATGGAGAACCTGTCTGAATTTAAAGAGTTCACTGATGTCTTGGATTACAACGTGGCAAAGAACAACTGGTACATACCAGGTCTGTGGAATGGAACTCCTCCCATGGCCCCTGTTAATTCAGGATACAGCGAAGCTGTAAATAACTTTAAACATGAACTGTTTGAGTCTGTTAAGTTGATGACAGAACATTTGTCTGAGATTCCAGTTTTTCTGGACTGGATGAGTAGTTTGTGGAAAGCAGTGAAGCATGAGAACTTCATCTTCAGCTTCAGAAACACTCTTGTTGCCTACGCCTATGATAGTCTATGTAAAGAGTTCTCAAAATGGGAATGGTGTTTCAGGAAGTCTATCTACACATGGTTGAACAATGCAGAAACACAAATATCTAATACTGACACCAGCAGAGTAAATGATCTGTCCAGACTTTTGGAAACAGAGGCCTTCAAGGTAATTAAAGATCAGACAGCTGAGTTGAAAAAGAATTTGGAGGAGTACTTTAAACAGAGAGATGGTAAAGTAAACTTAGTGGAGAAATACAGGTCTGAGTTTGAAATTGATATCAAAAGTCTTCACATAGAAGTTACGACAAATGTTGGAAATAAACTTCAGACGGCAGTTTGTCTGAAAATGGACATGGAAAGGGTAGAAAACATTCAACAGCAACACACTGATGTCATTGAACGGCAGGTTTTGAAACTCTTGAAAACCTGCCTGGAACGCAACACAGAATTGTCTGACAGTGACTTGGAGGAAGAATTTGAGAAAATGTGGCATGAGGTAACAATAGACATTTCTGCACTAAAAGAGAGGGATATTTCCTCTTCTGTGTTGCGGCAACTTCTTGCTAATTTGGCGCGTCGTGCCGTTCAGGAAGAGTTATCAAATATTGAGGATTTAACCAGCCATAGCTTTACGGATTTCAAGGTGAGAAGTGCACACATAAGAGGGTGGGAAAAGGTTTTGAATGATTCCACCTGGCATAACATTGAATTAGACATGCAGAATGTTGCAAACAACATAATTCAAAGTTCCGAGAGATTTATTGAAGGTGTTGTAAATACCAAAATGGATTATCAGGATTTTTTCAGCAAAGAGCTTCTTGAGAAAATTGACACAGGCCTGAAAACAACAGCACTGAATTCCAACATTATTTTTGAGACTGATTTGAAAGTACACATATGTGGAATTGCAGCCAGAGGGTTCTTCGAAATGCATAAGAATTTCTTGTCAGATAAAGACCCTCGAAAGCATTTGGAGAGGTTCAAAAAGCAGTACTCATCAGACTTCATTGACTGCTACAAACAACACGATCAATGCCACCGGAAGGCCCAGGATTTTATCCAACTCTGTGTCAGACCAGCAATTACAGACTATATCAACAGATCCCTTGGAATTGAGATTGTTGATGGGATTCTATCAAGCCGTCATTCTTCCCAGTACAGTTCACGATTATACTTTCAGTACACAATATTGTTAGAGCTGTTAATGAAAGATTTCTTTGAAGACTTTGTGAGATACATTGAAAACTATGAGAACTTTGTGAAGGACTTGATATACAATCAGGTTGTTGAATGGCTATCCAGAGACATGTGTTTGGTTAGGTTGGAGGGCCAGATTCTGAAAAAAATCATTCAAAAGATCACAGACAAAATTGCAATCATTCAGACTGAAATAAGTGGCCCCATTGACACAGAAAAGGCAACGGTGTTTGTTGAAAAGTTGTGTCATGCACTCAGCAAAGATGTCTCACTTCCCATGAATGCAGTCAGAGGGGTTCTTTTTCAGATGTCTTGTCGGCAAACTCCATTCATTGAAAGTCTCTACCAGTGCTTGGATGACCTAAGCCAGCAGATAGACAAGGGATTTGCAGAGTCCACCAATATCAAAGATATTCTGAAGGTTCTCACAGTCAAACCACAGGATGAGATTTTCAAGAGAGTCTTTGGGTGTGGGATGCAGTGTCCCTTCTGCAAGATTCCCTGTGAGGCTGGAGGGAAAGATCACACCCAACATTTTGCCACTGTCCATCGCCCACAGGGCTTAACAGGCTGTATGTATGAAAAGACACAGAGCCTTCTTGATGTCATTTGTACAACGTGTGTTTACAGTGATCAACGCTTTCAGAATCATGACACAAATTATGAGTGGCAACCTTACAAGGAATACCATCTCTACTACCCAGACTGGAACATTGTCCCAGACCCCTCCATACAGGCGTCTGACTACTGGAAATATGTCTTGGTGAAATACAACGACAAGTTTGCGGAGAAATACAGGACCAAAGCAGCTAACTGTCCTGGAGAATGGCGCAACATTACAAAAGCACAAGCTTTGCAAGGATTAAAAGAAGCATTCAATGTAAAATAGGTCTGTAAGCAATCTTTCAGTCTTTGGTGTGAAAGACGATGAGAAGAATGGTAGACCAGAGTTTTTGCTAATGGGAACAACTCAGCCACAGTTTGCCACATCTTTACATCGTCAGTTTCAATCCATAGGTTGACCTATGGAAATAGACCATGAGCTGCACAGAATTACAGGCCCTACTCTCTGGAGTGTTGGATCATGCCCAACCGCCACAAACCAACCTTCAAACATTGGGCAATGAACTGCTCTGTTTATGGTTTTAAAAGGGTATAGGGCAATCTTAATTAAGGCTACTTTTTTGTATTGTAGGCTACTGTATATCATGATGAAATTAAAATATATGGAAACATGGAAAAGTATATTACTGTAAGTGGGATATTGCAACTAAATCACATTGCATTCTGTTATTGTATGTGATTAAATGTACAAAATAATATTTAGTTCTGAGTATATATCTGTGTAACCTACCAGGAAAGAGGTTGTCCTCAGTCTTCATTCCAAATAGCAATACTTCAGACAGTGTCACAATCTATTGCATTGTGCATTATTTTGATATGTTTGTTTTCTTAATGGTTGTATACACTTTAAAAAAGAATTTGTAATGATTACTTGAAAAATGTGTGGAAACTTGTTGCCTCAAATGAATTAAGTACTTGTCTCTTTCAAATTATCTTTACCATCACTTGAAAGAGACTACAGTAGTTATGTTTAACTTGTTTGAGGGAACAAGCTTCTACCAATTTTTCAAGTAAGCTTTATTTTTTTCTTTTTTACAGTGTACCTTTTTTCAGTGTACAAGGACACATTTCCACACGTTTGTATACTGGCAGACATTTTGACATTACACATGAATTCTTTGCCATTGTTTTTTTACCCTATGATTTGCTTTTGTAGGCTATGTCATTTGGCTTTTACAGTCACAAAGTCTTTCTTCCTATTACAATGAATATGTAGTGTATTATATGTACACTGTACACTGTACAAGTAGATGTAATAAATACATGTAAATTAATCATAGTATTGCCCTTATATATCCCCAGCCATTAAGAAATCATGATCAATTCAAATAGTTTTATCACTGACAACAGTAATCCAGCCTTGATATTCCCATTACAAATGTGAAGTTGCAACCCTCAACTAATGTTGTCATTACAGTATGTGTATATTATGTGTTTTGGCCTGTTGTACCACCCTCCATCTGATTTCAGCAACAAAGCTTCATTTTACAGTAACATTATGCCACTTCAATTATGTTTTTTTTTTTTTTTTTTTTTAAATTAGGCCTATTGGTGCATATGTATAGAATTTCATGTTGAATAAAGATCTATTAAACTCTTAGACTAATAATTTCTTAGTGAGTATGAAGCAACCCAGTGCAGTGATTCTTAAAGTATGATTTCTGAAATTGTTTCACAGTAATTGACAACGTTGCCAAACTAAAAGCACATCCAGTGCTTTACACAAAAGATTTCGTACCATACTTTTTGCTGAACAACACACCTCATGGCTTTTTTTATAGCAGAATTCTGCCCCCTACTCAAACTATTCTGCAAGTCGGCTCCCTGCATTGACGAATGATACTTTTAGATTATTTGCACCTTCAAAGTGCGTGTTGCAGATTAACAACTATTTATGATTAATTTGTAGAGATATGGACCAAGAACAAAATTTTCAGTGAAATAAATAGTTGAAATACACAAATAAAACATTTACAGACGTTTTTCACAACTGACAATGTTATTATTTTGTCCTCATGTCATGAAAACTGATTTTGACCTGTTGTTGTTAAATTCCGTGATCTATTTTTGCAAGGGGAGGGGGCCAAAATCCCCCTTTATGCAGATCAAAATCGAGCCCTCATTCGCTAATATAGAAAATCAGGTTAAATATTGTGACGTGCCAACTTATGCAGACCCGGAACTATTCACGTTCGTTCCCATTGTAACGTATTATGTTGCTCTATCTTGGTCAATTTTCCATGATCTTAGTAGTAGTCTTACTATAATGCTTATGTTTATCAGTGATCATTTTACAGTCCATTGTATTATTTAAGTTGCAAAAATGAACTAGACAGTTAATAATGTTTTATGTTATAAATGATTCAACTTTAACTCTGGATGATAGTTATGCCTGATGCTCCATGCGCCAGCAATGGGACGGGTAGCGGCAGACAGAGATGTCTCCCCAACATGACGTACAGTGCAATATTGCACCAATAGAATGTTCATTTATTCATTGACGTTGTTACTTGTATTGCTGGACAATGTTTCAGTTCATGGACAAATTTATCTGCAACACGCCCTTTAAAGGAATTCTCCGAACGTAGACCGAATTTGAGAACTAGCCACTACCGCTAACTGATTAGGGCATGTGAAAACGAAAGCACAGCGAAAAAGACATGCCCTAATCAGTTAGCGGTAGCGGCTAGTTCTCGAATTCGGTCTACGTTCTACCTATTGATGTAGTTCTGATACCTATCGACAGCACTCGGCAGAACTGCTTTAAGCACCAGTGGAAGTGTGGAACATGAACATCTTGCCAAATTCACATAGCATGAGAAACATTCCAAGATTGTCAGAAAACCACACACTGTTTCACACTGAAAGTATGAGGAATGTTTTTGTTAGGGTTGTTTGTTCTCCTCCTGGGAAACCTTAGCATCTTTCAGAGAAACATTCTTTACATTTTACAAAGCTAGAGCATGTATCCCTGAATAATGAAAAGAAGCACAAATTGTACAGGTACACCTTTGGTATTTAGGCTGCGTGTTTTGGAAAATAAAATTTCTCCCCTGAAAAGTCAAAAGCTTGGAAGATGTAGACTGCATATTATTTATGAAAATTTTATTTTCGTAATCTCATAATTAGATTGTGAAATGTACAGTATATTTGCAGTAGTGCACCAAAGCATGCTGTACAGGGGTTCTCGGAGTGTGTGCCTTGACCCTGGTAGCAAGATGATTTAAATGTCTAAATTACTTTCCGATGGTTCTTTTAGTTAATCAACTGCCTACTTCTCTAGTAGGCCTACCTACCTCTATATTAAAGGCTATTATACTCAGAAGGTTTAGTCACATTAGAGTGCCATTTTCCAGAATAAACCCAAGCACAGTTAGCACAGTTAGCAGCTGGAAAGATAGAAACAAACTAGCACTTGAAAGGCCGGAGTAATGTTTTATTGCAGCTGCACAGCAACATTATTCAGGATCAGTGCCGTGACTGCCTGAAATGATTTTGGAGAAAAGAGTTGTTAGCCCGCCTGTCTAGCTCTGTTGATCTTAAAACAAAATAGCATGGCATGTCAGTTATGAAAAGTATTTCCAAGAACAACAAGGTGCATGTCAGCATTGTTGCTAAATCTGCCAATGCAATTAATTAACCAGAGGAGAAGGGTGGGGGGAATACCATACTTTGCTTGACTTGTATCCAAATGAAAATATTTTTTCTCATAATGTGTTATCTTTCTATTTCAGAAACAAAACTGCAGTGTATACAGATATTGTCAGAGCAGTAAATTTCTGTTCTAAAGAACACTACTTAGCGTATTATGCCAGTCATCAACTGAAGGTAATAAAGGGTGGGGGTGGGGGGTGGGGGGGGGGTCTGAGCATGGTCATCATATGAGTGCATTCCATGTGCAGACGTGATTTTTTCATTTCATAAAGGATAAGTGCCTCTGACAATGATATGAAAGCCCAAGACATGGTAAGCAGTTAGCAAAAATATCACATACATGTTTGGCAAAAGGCAATGGACCGCCTGGCAAAATGCCAGCAGGCTGCAGGCAGGCTCACCAGCATCTTGTTATCTGGGTTGTATCATAGTAGGAGCATGGAGCACAGTTCTCTGAAATGATTTCAGCATCCATGGACAAATTATAATCCATTATGGTAACTTGTACTTTTCCTGCTGGACCCCTGACAGACAGACAATAAAATGTGCTGTATAAATGGTATAATTGAAATGAATTGAAATAACTTCCTCATTCCTTTAGCCTTGTACTGTATGAACACCTCTGTAGTACATACACACAAGCAGTGGAACAACATTCTGTGTGGCCATGTGAATCATAAACCTGTTATTTCAGATTTAGGGTAAGTCTACACGTAAGTAATCAATTAATTTTTACAGACTCCAGTCTGGGGAACTACACCTATAATTGCTCATACATTTAAATTTCATACAAATAGTAATTCATGAGTAATAATTGTGATGACTACAGTTCTCATGGAGCTTCAGGGAGCAGTCGACTTTTGGTTGTGCAAAGTTTGGGGAAGTCCACTCTCCTCAACACCATGTTTGGAGTTCAGTTCCCTGTTACTGTAGCAGTGGCCGCTGTACCCGAGGAGTCTACAGATGTAGATGTTCTTCCTCTCTATCGGGCAAGAGCTAAGAGAAGAAATAAAATGTGATTTTGTTCTGTTACAGGAACAGTAAGTAAGTCTGTGGCCAAAACTGGTACTGCAATCACATTCAAAATATTGCAGAGCATACAGTAGTATCCCCTCCAGTGACATTAACCTGTCATAAACATGACATGGCACATATCATGAATGTGTAATAATACTGAAAAATGTTCATGACTGTTATTAATTGTCATTAGGATTTTTGTCATGTCGAACCCCAAATAGTGACAATTTTACAAAAACCAACACTTAATGACAGTCATGAAAAATGATATGAACAAAAAAAAATGTTATTCATGTTCACATCTGGCGAGTTTGAGAAAATGTGGACTGATGTTACATGAGGCATTTATCGACTGGAAGAGAACGTCATTTTCTCCTCTGTGCAACAACTGGGAAAAAATATGACTCACCAAAACGTACAGGATGAGCTAGCAAAGATTGAGGCTCTAACTAAATGTGGGATTGGAGACTTTGTGGTGACAAAGAAATAACACATAATGCTGCATGGAAAAATGTTGATGAATTTATTCATCAGGCACGGTATTAAATCAGACGCTAAAATTGCAGCACAAAACATAATAGAAAGTTGTTAAGAATCTATTGAAGGCATTGTGAGCACTGGTAAAGATTACTGGGATATTTACAGCAAAGAACTTCATGAGAAAATTGATGCAGATCTGAGGATAATTGCAAAGAAAACCAGCAAAAGGTTTGAGACAGATCTGAAAATACACATATGTGGCTTTGCAGCCCGAAGACTTTTGGAAATGCACATAAATTTCTTGTTGGATAGAAGCCCTTTACAGCATTTGCAATGAACAATACAAAAACTGTTTTGTTGACTCCTTTAGAGAAAGATATCAAAACTTTACCCAACTTTGCATAAAACCTGCCATCACAGAGTATATCAAGAAATGCATGGAACTGAGATAATGGATGGGATTTACAGACAGTTTATAGACAGTCTCTTGCAGTGTTTGGATGACTTAAAGGGATACGCCGGCGCGCTCAAACCTAACATTCCAGTGGAAGCAGTGGTCGAGTACAATGAGCTGACA
>JASCQY010113915.1:0-16462 GCA_030264315.1 Sardinella tawilis
TTCCACACACTTATTTAGGTTTGGGGAAAGTGGGGAAACACTGATTTTGGCCTGGGGGTGGCGTATCCCTTTAAAAAGGTCTTAAAATGTGCAGATACCCTGCATAGGAAAGAGGAGAACATAGGACCTGGTCAGCATGGACACGCTCCCGTTGTGGGCCACTGCCACCACCTAGTGTCCAAATGTTGTACTGCAGGGCAGGCAGTGGTTTGCCTAGGGTGACTCTCCCTTTAAACTCATAAATGTGAGTTATGTCACCCATAACAGAGAAAATATGAAACAATTCATATCATTACAGATTCAAATAGGCAAGACATACAAGAAGGTGGGAAGATTACTTTGGGTTTGAGGTATAAGAGCAGGGCTGAGGCTAACCTGGGGTGCATTCGAATTCGCTAACGCAAGTGAACATTTGAGAATATTGGCAAACCGTTTGACCGGTTGTCAAGGTATCCCCAGAAGTTCCATCTCTGATCATGTGTGTTTAAAGGTGAGACCCCTACTTAACCTCTCTCTACTCAAAGATCACCTGTGCAAAAGACAGGAAGTCTTATAAAGATTGTCCCCAGGTAGCCTTTCCTCTCTGAGGGCAGGCCCTTAGCATGGCCAGAGATTATCCCACGGGCTTGGGCATATGGATTGCTGGCCGGATGTGTGTGTATGTGGGGTGGTGTGTAATGCCGAGCACTCTCTATTTTGGGTGTACAAAGATCACAAGGCGGGTAAGTTATCTTAGCCAGGCTAGCACTGCCTATTGTTTCCGGACAATTTCATTTGCCTCCACCACAGGAAACTAATGATTCGCTTCCATTTGCTTCGTCTCGAAATCGTGATGGCCCAATTAGTGAACAGAGATTTCAAACGATGCATTCCAGCGGGTACCATGCATCACGGGCCAAACAGTAGCAATTGGTTTTAAGCAGAGAGTATCTGCCTACAAGTAAGCAAACGAATCCAAATGGATAGAGATCACATGCTATATGAAATCCAGGGCAAAAAGATCAACATACTGAGAGGTGCATTTGTTTTGGGGCTATGTTTACAAACAACAGTTCACATTAATATGTTAAAACACAAATACACCAAAACAGAATGATAATCCGTAGCTTGGAGAGAGGGAGAGTCAGACCAAGTCAAGATGGCAGGTCAAAGTGGGAGACTGGTTCAAGGAATGGGTCTGCTGAGAAATGATGGAAATGGACCATAATGTGAAGGAGTGCAGGTGGAGAGTGTGAAGTTGGCACCACATAACTACAAATATGAATAGACTTATATTTACGCACACCAAGATTCGCCTCTTCTTTTGACCCATCACACGTGTGAGTGGAGGGCAGCCATGGCAGTGCCCGGGCAGCAGGGCAGCCGTGCACAGGGACGGTACCATGCTCAGGGGGGTGGATGTATGGAGGAGAGTGTTGGTCATTCACTCCCCCCACCCACCTGCGGTATCAGGAATCAAACCTATGACCTTGTGGCTGCAAGTTCGACTCTCTAACTGCTAGCTCATGACTACAAATCATTTGATGTATCCGTATGTATGTACTGTAGAGGTGCTCTTTCTCTCTCTGTGTGTGTATGCTAAGTTGTTAGGATGGGTTTGGGAGTGTTGAGGAATGAATGTGTGCAAAGTCAGAATGTAAACGATATCACAGATCTGCGGCCCAACATGTGTCCGTGTGTGTGCGTGCGGGTGGGTGGGAGGTTCTTACCTGTTAATGTGATACCTGGGTATGGTTACGCACAGTCTGTCTATCTGGGGGGATATTGTCATAGAAAGCGCCAGTCTCATGTCGTTTTCAGGTGCCAGCCTTGTCCACTTGTTCTTTCTTTATGTATGAAAGTGTTGAAAAAACACTCTCAGAGGTTTGTGGTTGGGAAAGGTAGAAGACATCTTACTGCTTTTCTTGCAAGCTCTGGCAATTCTGTCTGACAACTGGTCCAGAACTTCACAAGGGGTTGTGTATCAAACTGGAACCTTCTGATAGTCTGTTGACATTTCAATAATATCTGATCATCTTCTGTTGACCCTGATGCTGTATCATTACTAAATGGGAGCAGGATCCACTTGCTGTCACAATTCCTCAAATGTTCACAGACTATTCATTTAATCTCTGTGCTCTCATTATATTCCTCAACTGAATGAAACATTGCCAAGTTGCCACTTTCCACTCTTTCTATCCACCTCAACATTTTTTTTAACAAAGGCATCCAGCTTTTCGTAGAGCTGCAGGAGTCTAAGCTCGGCAAAAACATCTGTAAGATGTGCCAGCTTAGTTAGCCAATGGCTGTCATTAAACTTAGAAGCGAGTTCACTGTCCTTCTCGCAAAAGAATTCATGAATAGCATCACGCAACTCGAACACACGGGCAAGGGACAGCCATCTGACCTCGGAGTGATAAAGAAGGGTGCTATGTTCACTTCCTAAGTCTTCACATAGGGACACAAACAGGCGTGTGTTTGATGCACTTTGTTTAATCAGTTTTACTGTGTCAACACGTCATCAAAGACACCACCAGAGCTCTGAGCTGAGATTTTTGGAGGTGAGTGACTCTCTATGAATCATGCACTGAGTCCAAAGTCCAGGTGCTACTTCTCTAATGTGGCCAAGCAATCCAGACTGGCTGCCACTCATCACTCTGGCCCCATCGCTACATAATGCCACACACTTCTTCCGCAAAATATTGTGCTCGTCAAGGGCTTTAAATATCTCTGCACCCGTACAGTAGTTAGCCCTGGGAGTGGTTCGCAAAAAAGCAATTCTTTGCACATAGCACGGGTATCCTCAATGTACAAATGTCAATAGCTGCGCATCACTGGTAATGAACTGGCTAGTTCTCAAATTCGGTCTATGTTGTACCTACTGCTGTCATTCTGATACCTATCGACAGCACTCGGCAGCCTCAGACAACAGGGCTTGAGTTGGTTTCACTCTGGAGAACTCTTTTAATACCATGCTGTTTTCTATTGCTTTTCCCCAATGATTTACTGATCTTTCTTTTTTGTACTTTTATGCTTATCTTTCTATGCTTTTATGCTTATCGTTTTATGCTTTTATGCTTTATATTTTTGTTTCATTTTATCTTATCTTGTACAGCACATTGAGTTGCCCTGTTATATGAAATGCGCTTTATAATAAACTTGCCTTGCCTTGCCTTGAAATCGCGCAACATCCGTTGCATATACTTGATGAACTGTGATATGCAGTAGAAGTTTTGAAGGCTTCATGGCTTCCATTTAAAAGTAGGCCTACTGTTGAGCACACAAAACACAGCAGCTTTGTCTCCTACTGGACATCCGTATTTGATGTAATCTTTGTTGTATTTCCTTTTTCGTCTTTCCCTTCATTTCACCTCATCCCCATCATTTCCCCAACAGCTTGCAGCATTAGAGGTCTGTTCCTCTGTGGTTGCATTGCTCCCTTTCAGTGCCGATCCATGCTGACAAGCTAACTTAACTAGTAGCCTATAGCTATCTCAGCTTTACCACACCACTCCAAATTAAACTTCACAAAAAATGTATTATTTGTCAACTTAAACTGAACTGTGCATATAGTCTTGATATCTGCGTTTGCCTGCTAGTTCATTCGCGCGCGAAGGACGAGTTTTGATATGACATTACTAACACTACATAGGTGAAGTACAGTTGAGCTACCTGATTGGTGCAACAAGGATAAAGTTTAATCTACTGTACCCTCTTGTTTTCATTTTTTCGATATTTGCTTTAGAGCAAGTAGTTATTACAGTAGGCTATTTATTATTAGTCACATTCACACACAAAAAACACACTTGATTTCACCAAGGAGTCCTGACTGAATTTATTGTTGAATGAAATATTGTTTTGAATGGTTATAAGTGTGATTCTGATTGAGTATGGATATACAGTATGTACTCAACAGATTTACGAGAATTACAGCAGATGATGAATAATGATGAATGATAGAACATGAACATAATCATGTGCTACATGTGAGAACACTAAGACAGATTCCTCTCAACTGTTCTAGAAATTGCTGTAATAAACTTGAAATTTGAACTGTTTTTTAATGTCATAAACATCAATGATTATGAGTTCCATAGTGTTTGACCTGATAACAATTTTGGTCGAAAACCATCTCATTCTGCACCAGAGCCCTCAATTTCTGGAGTGGTTGGGTATATCTTCTCCAGCTTCTCCCTCACAGCATCATACTGCATCTGCCACTCCTCTTTGGACAGAGACGAAGGGTTGACCTCCAGGAACTTGTAGGCATCTTTGTTTTGGTTTTGGAATATGACATTGACTTTGCTGCATCCATCACCAAATCGCATCCAACTCTGCAATTTACAACAAAGATAAGGGTCTTTTGTTTTTGACAAAATGGGGATTGTGTAAAAAGGAGCATAACACTGACAATCTAGACAAGAGACAGAAGTACTTTTCAGTCAGAAGTACTTTTGTTATCACCATCCGGGGTCAATCAGGAAATTGGCCGAAACTATAAGTGATGATGTCATCACATAGCTCCGCCAGACACGTTACTTCCTTATACTTCACACACAATTGGCTTGTCTAGCTAATAGGCGATAGCAAAGTACTTCTGATTGAAATGGGAATAGCACTACCGTATCATAACAAACATCCGAGCAATGAATGCATTTACTGGCTGTATTTCGATGCCCCAACCTCTCCGTTACATTATGTTACTGCAATTCCAGTAACTCTGTAAAGACGTGACTGCAGTAGAGAGTGAAACGGCTGAGTAAGTAACGTTATTTTGTCCCTGAAATAAGTCTCATATTGTGAAAACGGCACCTATCCTTTAATCATAGCCAAAGGGAGACACTCCTGCCTTCAACAATAGCATAGATGTGCTCATGTTGCCAGGATTAAAGGAGAAATCCAGTGTGGATCAATCCATTGCCCTGTTGTTCCTGCTGCTCACCAAGTGCTGTCAGCACAGGGACATGAATGCAAATATTTGACACAACACACTAAATAGTGAACCAAAGTAAATGGGGCACAGTAACTTGCTTTTCTAAGCCCAATTCAGTTAACAATAGTTGCCAGTTGCTTAATCCGTCCAAATTATGTCCGATTTCCATGTCTTTTCCTACTAGAAGAACCCAGTGTGAACCTGTGACCAGACCCTTTAAAAAACTGAACTTCTGAACTTACAGTAGCCTCTTCTGCTGTTTAAGGCCTTCCTGATGTTAATCAAAAACAAACTGAGAGGGTCCAGAGGTTTTATTGTCATCTAGGAAGCAACTTTACCTTTTCAGCTATAGCGATTGACTGCAAGAACACACACTTTAGGTCTGCATCCTCAAGCAAGGGCTCCCCTGAAAAGGTTTTCTCCTTCATGGTGTCCAGTGTTGAACCAACAAACTCCCAGAATTTCTGTATATCAATCAGAATGCGCTGAATTCTAGAGAGACATCTCTGAACGTCATTAAGGTATTCTGGGGATGGGATTGAACCTGAAAATAATGTGATAATCATTAAAACTTTGCTAATCATTTAAATTGCTACATTTGAAGATAATGGCTCAGCTTCTTAGAGATGCAAAATTAAATAAAATCTTTATAATGGAGATGATAAGTGAAGATTTCAAGTTCTTTCAAGACTAAATGTGTGAGAGCAAGAGCATATGTAGGCCTATAATCTGGCATAAGGGAGAACTGATTTAACAGTTTATTCAAAATAATGTAAGATACTCTACCAGACAACAGACAAAAATGATTCTTACCCAAATCAATTTTTGCTTTTGCTTCTTTCATACGGACATCCACCAATTTCATCTCAAGGCTGAACTGCTGGTGCTTCAGTTCATTTTTCTGAACAATTAGTGACAGCATAGCATTTTCCAGCTTCCTAATGTGGACCTGATCACTGGGATCTAAGGCTGCAATTATACTTGAACTGATAATGGCTCCAACAAATGGCACAAGTGCACTTAAAACGCCAAGGCCAGTGTTTCTTGCGGAAACATGCTTGATATAGTCTGTGAGCTCTTCGTTTGTTTTAAGTGTTTTTTCCTCAATTTCGCCCAATTCTGTAGAAATCCTTTTCAGAGAATCATTGTAGCCTTTCAAGCTCTCTTCAATTTTTTGAACGTCTGCAGTCTGAGTTTTAATTTTTTTGTCAGTCTCACTCTTTTCAGCAATAACATCACTTGTGGTTGTGCTCACATCAAGGTTGTGTGCAGTGTATCTGAGAGAAGACAAAAAGACACCACCATTTATTCCCCTGAGTAACAACCATAATGGTCATCATTCCACTTTGGTCCATTTTCTTTACGCCTACAGTTTCAGCCACAATAATCTCAGACAAATTGGGCTTTTGCGCTTGTAACCTGTAATGTAATACTGTTTGTAAAATAAGGTCGATAAAATAGGCAATGAATAGTTTAGCTTCAAGTTTTACTTAAAGGACAGGTTCAGTTTTCTGATCTGAAATAGTGGTTCAGATTAAAATTTTGGGTTGTTGAGGTAGCAAGTGGTTAATAATGTTCACAGATGCGCTGACACAAAAATCATTGCCCAGTGTGACTGTCATTATTACTTGTATTGCTTGCAGGGGGATATGGGTGTGAGGAATTTGAAAAAAATAGGTCCACAATTGACTATGATCATCAAAATCATTTGGGAAACCATACAGTAGAGTTTGCAGCATTACCAGGATTTTTACCAGTATTTTGTGGATTGACATTGTCTGATATGAGTCTTACCTGTGTACAATCACATCAACTTCCCTGATGATATTGTCAATCCAAATTCTTGCTTTCTCCAGGAATTTCACAGCAAGTACAGGCTTATTCAATTCCACTGCCATTTTCAGATTAGGGAACAAGATCTCAACAAGGTTCTTACTGGTACCAACACACTACAGGAAGGGGGAGAGGGGAAAAAGAGATCACCATCAAACTTACACCACATAAAACAAATACAGCATAGCATATAACATAACATAGGCTATACCAACCATTAAAAAGATCTGGCCATGTTTAATGTAAATGTGAATGTCAAAATTGAAAAATGCAGGATGCACTTCCTGCTTCAGACTCCATTAATGGCTGTCCATTGAACAGCAAAGTGTTTCAAAGCCATTTCACTTTGTTCAAGTTCAATTTATTTATATAGCCTAGCACATTATCATACACAATTGGCGTTCAATGTGCTTAAAATGTTGAAATGCAGTAGAAAGCTATGCATAGTTCATGGGATGAAGGAAGTTGGGGCATGTCTTAATTCATTTTCACATCACATCTACTGTAGCCTACATCAATTACTGTAAGCCTTTAGAAATCTGAAACTTTTGCTGTTTGAACTGTCCCTTAAAGGAAAGGTTCAGTTTCTAACACTTAAAGCCATGTATTCAGATAACTGCTGATAAAATACTGTACATTGGTTATGATTTTAATTTTGACACATGCTGCTATTATGAGGATTTTCGTTTTTTGCTGCAGCCCAATGGCATCTATGTGCATGTCCGAAATCGCTCTTACAACGCATTAACATTCGCATATCATTTTTTTTATTTTCGAATCACAGGAGAAAAAAAAAATAATGCACCACATAAATTATACAAACAACTGGGGGTTTAGGATAATAGTCCTCAATTGCAAAACAATTGTACATAGTGCACTCATTCCCACAGAAAACTTGTACTTATCAATCTGAGCATGAGCTAGAGTGGTGTATGGACTATTTAATTTCAAAGGGATTGCAACACAGCCCATTATTCCTGTCAAAGAAATATTCATGAAATATAGCCTACTGAATATTAGATAAAACTACTCCTGCTCAACTACCACATTTTCTAAACACAGGCTGTTATGATGGATAGTTGTCCTTTCTGCAGCCAGGATTGGTGGGGGCCAAACTAAGGCCAGGGGGCCAATGGCAGCCATCTGCTCTCATTCTTGTGGCCCGCCATTAGGGAAATGAGAAAATGTACTGTAATGTGACCAATTATGACGTTATTTTGCTATATATTCATCACATACTGTATCAGAGTTTCGGTACTGGTGTGCCATGTTAGTTCATAACATCATTAGTGTGCCAGTAGATCTGTTTGCATTGGCCTTTGACCCTTAGATTTTTCAGTGTGCGGCCCACAAACAGAGAAGTTTGGCCACCCCTGGTCTATAACCCATAAACATTTAAACAAGATTATGGTACTTTACCTTGAACAGAAGAGCCTCTGAGGAGCCAAAGAGAAGTTGCGTCTCTAAAGCCCGACTACGAAGCAGCCCCTCCAACCTGGTGAAATTGGCCAGACACAGGTAGGACATGTTGTAGAGCAGAGCACACCTCTCTGCAGCTGGGGACAGCTCCTCCACAAACCGCTGGCTCCGAACTGAGCCACTGAGCGCCATTGCTGTTTGGAATGAAGGCAGAAAGGAATAAAGGTTGTTATGTATTGGTTTTAGTTTTACTATGTAGAGTGCCACCTACTGGTGAACAGATATATTGTATTTTTTGTTTTTTTTTTACGTGACTTATGTTCAGTTAACCAAGGTTTCTCCAAGTAAACAGCTGTTGCTATGGCTGCTACGGCCTCTTGGTCATTACAAAGTTCACAGATGTATAACAAAGTAATGATAGAAAGTTGGATTACAAAACTGGTTTGTGGGGATGTGAAGGAATATAATCGTACCTTTACTGTTAGACATGTCTTCAGTATAGAGTAGTATGTTGACAGAGCTGTGAAGACCACAAACCAAAACATTAAAGTTACAAAATGAATATATTCATCAGACCAATGGAAAATGGAGATAAAATGCATATTTCACCCATTTTAATTCATTCTATAAATCATCTTACCAGTAGGCTGAAAGAGTTTGGTTCCTCCAAAGTGTTTGTTGAACACATGTGCTTTGTGGAGTATAAATACAATTCCAAATGCCCCACCCACTCCTTTTGGAATAAGGAAATTGCATTAGGACTCAGTTTGACTTGAAATTCACAGGAATTGAGGTGACATCTTAGCGTTATCTCACTGGGACAACAACCCCTGTTCCCAATTCTGACATGGGACACAATTGCGAACAAACACCCTTCCACACCCTACAATTTTTTTTTTTTTGTCTGAAAGCCATTCAGACAATACAGTGTGTGACTAAGGATTAGATATACTGTTTGCATAGTCTTGGGTGGAAGTCAACATGCCTTGACTATTTATGATGATTGATTAAAGGAAAAGTTTGCTATTTTACACTAGAAGCCTTGTTTTCAGATCATTTCTGATTAAATACTGTATAATGGTTCAGGTTGACGTTTTGACACATGCTCCTAATTCAAGAATTTTGAGTGTTCCTGTGGCTTCTCCACCCCCTCAGGGTCGCAGTATAGGTGCACTGGAGCAAACGCTCCTAAAACACACTACATTCGTTTGTAAAGATGACAAACTCACCAAGTGGTCATTAATTCTCACTGATGTGTTCACAAAAATATTGTTTCAGACAGTTTGCAGCGATAGATTTACAGTATTATTAAATAGGTTATTTTCACTCATACTGTATCCATCCGCCTAAGAGTTTAGAAGCTCTAAAAGTAATGATATGAAGGAATGAAGTATGAAGGAAGTCACAGTTCATGATGATTTTTGTGTCAGTGCATCAGTGAACATTACTAACCACTCGTGAGTTTTAGGAGCAATTGTTCCAGTGCACCCATGCTCCATTCTAAAGGCTACAGCAAAAAAGCTAAATTCTCCCAATAGCACAATGTGTCAAAATTCAAATGTTAACTGTTGTATTTCAGAAATGATCTGAAAACAAGGCTTTAAGTGTAAAATAGCTAACTTTTCCTTTAAGGGCTACACTATACTCTACATAGCGTGAATGTGCTGATTTCTACAGTATGTGAAGTATGTACTGTAGAGTACAGTATGTTACAAGTGCAGTACCGCCTGCTCTGCTTTAGAGGGGAAATGTGTTACCCTTCCAGTTTTGAAATGGAGCTAATTCACCCTGGCGATGACTAACCTTGTCTGAACATATACCACCAAATTCAAAATGTTTTAAAATAAAGTTGCTTTTAACTTCAATCAGCTGTATTCTTAGTTCTTACTTTTTGAGGGGCTCTGACAGAACTGATATTATAACAAGTGTTTTGCAGGCATACAGTATGTCGAGCATTCGGCTAAATCCTGTTTTATAGGCTCTAAAGGTTAAGTAGTCTAAACCTGCTATTTAACCTATACAACCTTTCAACATTTTCTCGGGGGGCATAATCCCGGAACCCCCAATAGCTTCCTCATCCTTGCATTGCCACTTTAAAACTGGTTCTGGCACCAGCACCCACCATGCATATTAAAGTTTTCTTCCCAGAGGCTGCTCCATTCCTGTGCTGGACTCCCGGACCACAGGTTGGTCGGACACAGATTTTGTGGTTTAACTAGCACCTGAGCCAACGACATTTCAGTGGTACGTACAGTACTGTACAGTAGGTCTCAAGGAGGTGTATCTAACGAGGCCTCGTGCACCCTGCAGCAGTCTGCTGGTGGACAGCACGTCTGTCCTTGACAGAAAAATGGCCAAAATGAGTTATCCTGGACTGTAGTGCCCAAGGCTGAAGCTAGTGAAATTTGAGCCGCACATACTGCACAGTAGGTCTCAAGATGCTGCATTAAAACAGGTCTATTGATGGGCCCAAAAAGGCAAAATTGCTTGTTTTGCCTTGTGAGCAAATTCACATCAGTGACTGTCAGGTCACTGAAACACTGGGTCTCATGAAACTTTGATGACACGCGCAGTAGTATATAGCCACAGTAGGCCCTTCAGTTCATTCATGGGAGAGGGCTGTGGGATCGCATTTCTTCACCTATGTTTATACACTACATGAGTGAGGGCTATACAGCCCATGAAGGATTGCATTCTTTTCATTTTCATCCCTTATCTGATATTCAGTAAACTGAGGTTGCATATGTAGCAGTATGAGTCGCAGAGCTCCACCTCCCGACAAGAAAATGGTGAGCCAATTAACCTTTGAGGCTCTAGTATAAAGGCTGGTGGCACTGGTTCAGGAAATGCCTCAACGCTCCCCTGGCCGCTTCCTGTCACGCCTCCGGGCACTCGTTTACCGGTAGGAAACATGAGTTCTTTGTGCCACTTTCTCCCCGTCTCGTTAATTTGTGTATGATCGTAAATGCTTGCTATTTGTTACATTTCTTAGCCCTCCGTAAGTTGTCTGCTGGCTGTAGCCAATGACTGTCAACACTGGAACATGGTGTGCGTTATCAGACCACATGCGAAATCTACTGTTCCTTGGTATGTAGCCTGATTCAGTATTTTATTTATATCTTATTGTGTAGATATTGATGCGTATATTTCATGTATCTTTTAGGAGTTTGGGCGCTCGAACAGTGGCCGTTGGAATGTAGCTTATGCTTGCTGCTGCTTTGCTGCACCCGATTCTTTGTCTGCGACCCAGCGTAACGTCAGTACCACGAACTTTTAAAGCAGCACTCCACCATTTGTGGAAATATGTTAACTTTCCATCTCCCCATGAGTTAATTCATTGAGCCATACCTTTCTCCTGTTCATCCAGTCCTTCTCTGAGTCTGGCGATATCTATTTAAGCTCCAAGCTAGCATTTATTATTGAAGCGGATTAGACCAGGCGAGATGCTAATGGTCCAATCCGACTCAATGATAAATGCTAATTTGGAGCTAAAATTGGTATTGCCAGACTCAGAGAAGGAGTGGATGAACAGGAGAATGGCTCAGTTAATTAACTCTAGGGGAGATGGAAAATGAACATATTTCCACAAATGGTGGAGTGTTGCTTTAACATGTGTTAGATTAACAGGCGATCAGTTGTTGCTGCACTTTTTAGGTGTCTGCACAAGATGCCATTTCAGATGAAATTCAGTTCGGATTATCATTTTCTCTTAAAAGCTGCAAAGGATGTTTTCTGTTTATTTTCCTTTTGGTTCACCTATCTCCTGCAATCCAATCCTGCTTCTCATTTTCTCAATTGAGGGTTAATTTGAAAGGAATTTTTCTATACTAATTTTTCTACATTTAATACACACACACTTATGCCCCCGTCTCTGACATCTCTGACAAATCGTTCCTGAATCGTAGGTGCTCTGCCTTTTGTCACTGTTCAACTCCACATCTCAATCAAGTTGGAAATCCTGCCATATAATGAAGTCAAGGCCAGTGGATTGCGAGTTAGTGGGTCATACTATGGCGAGGCAGCATAGGAAAACGCCACTCCAGCAACACTGCAGCACACACAAGCTAGGCTCATACACACAGTGCTGTTAAGGAGGGTAAACAAAGGCCAGAGCTACAGAATGCTGCACACACACACACATCCTTTATGTAAGAAAAAACCCTCCAACCTTGGCAGCCACCGGCACAGCGGCACTCCAGCCCGGTGGGGTGGAGGGGAGAGCAGGAGCAAAGCCCCCAGAGACCCCTGGGAACCAGGAGGACGAGGCCAGAGGCTCCGCTGACACAATGGTTATCTCTGGCCGCCTGCAAGGAACAAGACAGAAGGCTAATGGATGTTAGGATGTAAGCATCCTGCACTTAGGTTTACACAGGGAGAGAATTCCTATTTTGGACATCAGTTATTTGAAGTCCTGTATCTGACATGCAACCTCACTACCTGCCAATCAAATCACACATCTCTTACAAATCACTCCATGTACTTGCATCCCAATATCCTTCTGCACTCCAATGTCCCTACACTCCTCTGTGGTCCTCTGACAAAGACTAAGTGGCCACCCCCCATACCAGAGCATTCAATGCTGCTGCTTCCACTGTGTGAAACAGGCTACCCTAGCATGTGTGTTGTGCCCCCTCTCTGAGCCTGTTCAACCCCACCCACTTATTAAACGACCATGGGTATCTTCAGTTATCATTACTGAACTCAGAGCAGCATAGTGGGAGCACACTGCAATGGATCAGAAAACAGGCTAACCCTAATCCATGTTAGTATTGCAGTTTCTGGTTGCGGCCTGCTGTCTGTTCAGACCCAACAAGATGTTTGACAAATTCGACTTCAGCCTGTAGAACTAACTCCTAGCCATCCATTGGGGCTGCTTTGGTAACGGTTAGGATGCAACAAATCTAATTCTGTGGCAAGTCGGCAAACATGCTGGATAATATAACACAAGCTGTAACTTTTCTAATCAGAGGTCATAAGGTGGCCAATCATTTCTTGCCATAAGTGGATGTATAGGTTGTACAACAAACCTTCTGTCTCTGGTGTGGTCACTCTGGGAAGGCGTTCTCCCTGAAGCTTCAACAACAAAGGAAGTAATTGAATGGATTTGGAAAGTCTGTAGGTGTTGCTACAGTATGAGTGTGGCATAAAGTCACTTGATTGCACTCCCAGCCAAAACACTGAAAAGCACTTACTCCTTCTCAAGGCAGCTCGTATGGAAGCCAGTGGTCTTGAGCTGAGAGGGAAAACAATATTCATAACATGCTTTCACATCTAAGAAGAATCTAATGAATATGGGACATGGGCCTTTCTGTGCAGATGCACAGGCCTAGAGGAGGTTACTAGGCTGAGCAGATGGTACTGATTACTCAAATGTGGATGTCATAAAAGGAATTTCTGTCTTCTTTTACTAAGATTTTGCCCTCTTCCAACCAATCCGTCCAAAACAGACAAAAGACTTGCCAAATATGAAATCAATCCCTGCAGAAAATGTGTTTTCCTGGGCTGCTTCTGCATGATCAATGCAGCTGAGTCTAGTTCCTCTGTAGTCCCAACAGCCCAACTGAATCTACCTGAGGCAAGCACTGGCAAAAGCACTAAATCTTTGCCAACTGCTGTTGGTGACACAGCAAATTCCAGCTTTCTGAAAAGGTTCAGGTCCCATCTTGAACGACACGTTGCAGTTCCCAGAGAAGTGATTAGGCATCCCACCCACGTGAGCAAATGGATTTAGCTCTGAAGCAGGGCCTCTGATAAAAGAATGCTGACATAATGTCCATGTCCGTCAACCAGACTGTTCATCAGACTCCTACTCTCCTCGCCTCCAGTCTTCTCAACTAGAATTAACAGCTGACTTACTGTATGTCTCAGGGTTTGTTACTGACCAACACACACAGAAGCAAAGAAAGGGAGGGGGGGAGAGAGAGAGAAAGAGTTGTAGGGATGACAACCAGCTGAAGGGAGAAAGCTAACGCTAACAATCCCGGTGTGTATGTGGCTAATTACCCTCTGAGGGTCATTACAGAATCCACACAGAAGTAGGCAGAGTAGCTCCAGTACCTCCAGAGGGGGTGAATGCGTTGGATGGATTGGTTGGTGTAATATGTAAACATACTGCTTCCCATGCCAGCAACATTTGTGATGATACATTTGTTTACATGATTACAGATCGGAAATTACAGTTACAAGAATATGAAGAAATGTTTCTTTGGACAGCCAAACTACATTGAAAGCCTTGATCTACTAGGCCTTTGATAGATATAAACAGTCTATGATTTACAGCTGATTAAATAAGATCAAGGGCAGCATCGCTAACCCTTTACCATTCCTACCTTGGCTGAATTTGGTCAGGCTTATTCCTTTCTGATCGATCTGTGGAAAAAAGGAAAGGCTGTCAGTGACTCAGCTGATGGTATTTTGGCAACACAACTCTAGCGGCATTCTTTGTCAGCTCCAATGGAAAAAGCACAGAACCTGCTGAGCCAGTTACACTTTGCAGAGACCAATGAGAACATTAGCAAGTCTTCAGCCTCAAAGCCTTATTGTCTTATCTGCCTTTCCATACTATGGTCTCTCATGCACTGGGTGAGTATGTTGTGATATTGCTACCTTTCCATACTATGGTCTCTCATGCACTGGGTGAGTATGTTGTGATATTGCTATAAGGACATGAGGCAGCAGACATGCTAGCTGTGTCTCCACATGGTCTCCACCATTCAGGGAAATACTGAGCAGTTTTCACCGAGTCACTGCTGTGGGGCTTGGACTAAACGCCTCTCTGCTAATACATAATCTGAGACGATGTGTGTTCATACAAACATGCTGACAAACCTGTTCTGCTGTGACAAAAAAAGCCTTTTATATTGAGAGAATAGGACAAGTTATGTAAACTGATTCAGATGCACAAAAAATGCTTTCTGTTTTTATTTTGACACCATTAACAATAAAGCTCAAACATGAAACTATCTTGTTCTAGAACTTCTTTTCGTGGGGGTTTTGTGATGGTAAAGCATGGCATTGTGCTGCTAGCCGTCCCTGTTGGCTCACCCTAACAGACTTCCAGGGCTGCAGCTGAGACGTCCACCTGTCACACCGCCCTCCACCACACCTGCTAGATCAATTACCCAAGCAGCCTTGGGGCCCAGATTCATCTCACCCACACCACAGACATTTTTCTAGCTACATTACTCTTCTCAACCAGACTCAAACTTCCATTTCTCAGAGCAATAAACGCTTTTGACAAAAAACACACAAACATGAATGACTAAGATATGTGCATGATTCACAACCATCTTCCAAATTATGACTTCAGCTGATTTACCAAACTGTGTTGACAATTAACACTAAATCAGGGATCAGTGGGTTTTAATTGATTGCAATTAGGCCTAGTTAAACACCTGACTTCAGTCATCTATATAGCCTATAATCAGATGAGCTTCTTTGCATAGATTAGCAAGATCACAGTTCCTCTAATCTTATCAATCCAAAATGTCCTACACACAAACCCCTATAGGCTACAGAGAGATGACATTATGTCATTAAAGATACTCCTACCTGACTAAAACAGTTGACAAATAGTTTCCAAGTAGCTCCCAATGAACATCCAATGCCATTTACTTCCCTTAATAGAGCTTTGTGTTGTTGTGCTTGTGACGGAAGTGAATGTGTGAGGGGGCAGACGACCAAAGGTAGGCTACTGACAACGGTGACGCTACCTGGGGGAGGGGCTCCAGACCTGCCTCTGTGTTAACAAGAGCAACCTGATCTACAAGAATGAAGGCCATCAGATAGAGCACATACACACACACACATTCACAATCATCCTCCTCATCTCACACAGTGGGCATGAGTGGCTGTGCTCTCTCGTGTTCTTTTCAAATCCCTGATTCATCCCACATTGCGTCTCCCGTAAATGCTCCAGAGTGCGGACATGCTGCTATTTGAAGTGGCTCCTACTCTCCATGTGTGCTCCTGCACGCTCTTCTCTGCCACACCCCCGAAACCACGCTGATCATTAACAAGGTACCAGGAAGAGAAAAAAAAACATTTGTTTACCTTTAGCAGGTGTGGAGACCTAGTTTTAGTTTCACACAGGATAGGATATACCGACTACATTTCTGTATGGGCTAAAGATAAAGCTAACTTATACCTCAAAAGTTCAGAAAACATAAAGACTGACCTTGTGGAAAGTACACACACCACTTCTTGGCTATATCACACTCACTTAACTTAAAGGAATATTCCACCCAAACATGAAATTAAGTCAGTCTCGGTCACCCACAGACTTGAAACAGTACAAAA
>JASCQY010113938.1:0-16455 GCA_030264315.1 Sardinella tawilis
GTGTGTGTGTGTGTGTGTGTGTGTGTGTGTGTGTGTGTGTGTGTGTGTGTGTGTGTGTGTGTGTGTGTGTAAACAGGTCTCTAGATGTACAGTAAGAACATGATAACTCAGAGTGACGCAGCACAGTGAGATCCTCCACTCCAGCTGTGGTGTTAGCTAAAACATTAAGAAGTTTAGGGAGAAAGAGAGAGAGGGAATTAGTGAGAGAGGAATGAGAGAGCGAAAGGGAGAGAGGGAGGGACTCCCAAGGGAGACAGTTATAAGAGTGAATCTCTCCATGTGTGTGTTCTCCAAGTCTCTTTAACAGTGTGTGTCTGTGCGAATGTGTGTGAGTGTTTGTCCCCTCTAAGCATCTCTGACAGGACAGCTGTGGACACTATTGAGTCTTAAACAGGTAATCATCATTCTCATCTCAACTAAAATTTGACTTTCATACTCTTCTTTACTGTTTTGTTTCCTCTGTTCTACAACAAACAGTTCTATTTTAAAGTACTTTATTTTGGTGTGTAAAAGGATATTTCATCTAACTCAAATAATAGTAAACTGTTTGTACTTAATGTGAAGATAGGCCTACATGCATGCAAATTGTACAGCAGAAGAGCTAAGAGAAACTAAACATGGTGATAGACAAAATTGATAGCTAAAAGGCATGTAAGTTTGTGTGCTTATTACCCTATCACTTTCACTGGTTCCAAAAATATGGAGATCTCCCTCAGTGATGTACACTTGAAATCTGTTTATTAACCACAATTGCTCAACTGTCTTGAGCTGTGAAGCATTTACTGTATGGGTTTATCTTTCAGGTAGGAAGTTGAGTACTGTTGTATCTTTGCCTAGGTATTTATGGTTCTGATTGGGCGTAAACCTGACAAATGGGCTACATTTGTGGCACATGTACACAGGTTTCAGACAGTTTCCCCCAAAACACTATCTCTTACCTCTTTAGTATTTAGTGTGTCAGCATTTCTAGAATTCCAGAAAACTGTGCACTTTGCATGTTGTTCAAAGAGAATGAAAACTACATGTGCTTTTGAAAGCATCCCGTGTCAGTTAAATACAATAAACAAAATAATGAACATCAATATTTTTGCAGTGCTGAATATTTGAACTAACTACTACAGTATGTGAGAACTTGATTTCAGTTCATGCTTCCCAAAGCAACTAATGTGTTGGCGTAACAAGTTAGCATAAATCAAGTCAAGACTACTCATTTATCTTCATGCTGCAATCTTAAACAAATCCTCTTGGCTTTGTGGTTTGTGTTATTAGGAGATGATATCATTCTAGCAGTCTTCTCATCCCGTGTAAAAAGTGTGATCTGAGAGTCTGTCAGATTTGAGAAATGTTTGCCAAAATAAATAAATATCACTAATCATCACATTGCCTCTGCTTGAAAATGCATTTAGAAGGTTTAGAACTATTGGTAAATATGTGTGTGAGAAAAGCGAGTTTGTCCATGACCAGCTACATGTTTGAGCTGGGAGTTCAGTAATGATTTAATTCCCATCATCTGCTATGGCTGGGGTGGGAAACAGAACAGTGGCTGTGAGGAGAGGAAGAGGAGAATGGCCTCTGTGTTTAACACACAAGCAGCACTGTGCCGCCCTGTCCATGCCTGGTCGCTAGGTAGCCGTTTATCACCAATATTTACTTCCACAGAAGCAAAGCTCTGAACATAATGTAGCAAACAAAAAGAAATAAAAAAAATACATTACGGAATGGAATACAGCAAATTTCAGTAATAAAAGATAAGATACAGTAACAGTTCATGTGTTTAGGTATATGCCATAATTAAGTGTTTATATAAGTTCAAGTTAACTATGCAGAGATGCTATATGTGACTAACATTACTTAACATATACCATTAAATGAAATGTGTATTTTTGTCAGTATCTCAACAGCTGTGTCCTATATGTAACATTCATTTAACTGATAGTCATAATCACCCGTTACAGAAAATAATGGATTTCGAGATTATCTCTGAAATGCCATTGCCAGAGTTGTAGATTAGTGTGTATTTGCATATCAGTTGCCTTTGTGTGGTCCATCGCTGGTGTTCTGTAGTCCTCTGGTTTGTATGGAAAATAAATTTTTAAAATGATCTTATTTCTTTCTCTATTCTCTCTCACAGATAACATGGATGTAAGTATCTGTTCATTTTTATGAACAATTTCATCAGTAGATAAAAATACACTTTTTCACATTTTAAACAATGTATTGTATCTGTCTAGGAGATAACATGATGTATGAAAAGCACTGAATGTGTTTCTTTATATAAATTTGTGCGTGTGTGTATGTTTACCAATGCATGACTAAACCCCCTCTCTTTCCCTCTCCAGCTTGCTGATGCGCTCACCGGTTGTCCCTCTGCTGGTCAGCAAGGGAATGGCATGTGGCCCTGCCCTCAGCAAGGACAGCCGCCCTGCTGGCCTTGCCCTCCCAACCCCAACTACCCTGGCACCGCCTGGCCCGCCCCTCTTCCTCAGCCCACCCAGCCCCCCCAACCAGCTCAGCCCAGCTGGCCTGTTGCACCGCCAACCCAGCCCAGTCAACCAGCTCAGCCCATGTGGCCAGCCCCAGCCCCAGCCCCAGCCCCAGCTCCAGCCCCAGCTCCAGCACCAGCCCCAGCTCCAGCCCCAGCTCCAGCTCCTGCCCCTGCCCCAGCTCCCCACGTCCCTGCCGGCCAGCAGACCCATCCCACTCAGCCTAGCTGGCCGGCCCCAACCCAGCCTCCAGCACTGCCTCCACAGCCCAGCTGCACCCCATCCAACCCCTGCCCTCCAGGGTACATCCCTGCTGGGACACACCAAGGTGGCTGGCCAGGTAACCCAGGACAGCCTGGTTGGCCCGGGCAGCCAGCGCCAGTACCGGTGCCAGTGTGGCCTGGACCCACACCAGTTGGTCCTGTGGTAAGAGCAGATTCACTTCTCTAGGGGTCGGTTCCACAAACTGCATAATGACGCCTTTTGTTAGACTAAATAGTTTAAATCAATCTGTTCTAATAAAAATGGTTCTGGTTTCTGCTTTCTTGTTGTTGTTCAATAGGGAGTCCCATACAACCTGAACTTCCCCAGAGGAATCTATGACAAGCTGATGCTCACCATCACTGGGCAGGTGAAGCCTATGGCCAAGATGTAAGTACAGACCTGGATAGCAGCTATCTAGACCGGATCTAGAGTAGAACTTGTACACCTGGGCTTAGCCTGGTCTAGACCCACCCCTCGTTCTACACTATTGTTTCCTACAATGGGTTTGGCCTTTCAGGTATTGAGAAATGATCTCTTGCTTGTCTGATGTTTACATTCAAAAAGATTGGATCAGCCCTTGACTGATAGCCTTGGTAGTATGCTGGCACTGCCTCACTCTGATAGCTGATTGGCCAGGAGATGAATTCTCCCAGAGTAATCCAGCCCATTGCCCGAAATCCCAGACGGAGCTACAAAGAGAGATGAGAATCAAGCAGAAGGCTATGGCCAGGCTAACCTGGGCTAAAGGTAGAGCAAAATCAGTCTTGGTTGCAGACCTAGTTCAGATTTTGACTAGATGTAAGGCAAATCCAGGCTTGAACTGGACAAATCCTTTGCCAGGTCTGGGATACTGAATCAGATCTGATGCGGAACTTGTCTAGTTCTTGTCTTTTGTACGATGAGTTAACCCATAACTCTGTTGGAGTTCTCTCAAAAGCCCCTAGCCACGCTTATAGTATGTTTCATGTTAGACCAAAACTCTTACTTGTGTAGAGTAGACCTGCTCCTGATCCGCTTCCAGTTGGCTGCTATCTGGGTGAGATGTTCCCATCACCCCTCTCTTCCTGTGTCTCTCCCTGACGCCCCGGTCACCATGACTCACGTGCAGCCCGCTTTTGTGCTCCCTGGCACTGCAGGTTCACGGTGAACTTTCTGCGTGGGAACGACATCGCGCTGCACATCAACCCGCGCTTCAACGAGGGGGGGAAGCAGGTGCTGGTGCGGAACCACCGGCAGGGGGAACGCTGGGGGAAGGAGGAGCGTACCATCCAGGGACCCTTCCCCTTCGCCCCTGGCCAGCCCTTTGAGGTGAGCTGGGACAACAGCAGAGGGGGCCAACTCTTCCGCTGCCCCCTAGCCAAGCTAGCTCGCTTTCTTAGGGGTCTGTGGAGGGGGGGCATGCACGCCAGGGACAAGACTCCAAAGAGGGGGCCCAAGGGTGTACTGGCCAAAGAGAGTCTTTGGGTGGCCTCCCGTAAACTAAAAAGGTGAGCCCCCACCGCGTGGCTCCCCCTCACAAATCACATGACCTGACTCTCTGTCAAGCACTGGTTCTCAAAATGTGGGAATAGAGACAGATCATTTGGAGTGTAACAAAAAGGCAATTGTTTACATTTTAATGCCTTTGTTTACTCACAGTAAAGATCATATGTTCAGTTACACACCATCAAAATTATTTGGTGGCCAAAATTAACCAATCTTAGTGGGAGAAAAAATAATGTGGATACAGTGTACAAAAATGTGTCGCCATTGTTATCATTTTAGTGGGCCCAATGACTGTATAGTCATTGAGTGGGCCAATGAGGGGTAGGTAGAGCATGAACATTTCTCACCTTGTAATGTGGAACAGAAAAAAGTTTGAGAACCACTGCTATGTAAAAACTGTTAACTTCATTCAGCATTATCTGTGAAGATTCTCATTCATCCAGGTCATGGTAGTCAGTGAGCTTTCTTAATTGGTTTCTGGGTAAGATGGTTCAAGTTCTGAGAGGCTTTCAAACTGTAATGTGAGAATGGAGCAGTCGAATGAACTTGTCAGAGAAACCTGTTTAAAACATTTACATGCATGTCTTGCCAAATAGTAAAAACGTGCTACATAATTCGGTCAAGTTATTGCAGAACAGTTTTTTGTAAAGCAACTTGATTAGAAGACGATTGTTCATTTTTCTTTTGAAATCAGTTTACAGTCTAGTGTTTGCCATTTTGGAAACAGACTGTGCATATTCTGCATACAGAATTGTAGCACTGGTTTCAATGTATGGGACAGAATGTATGCCAAGGGGAAATTTAAGACTTGTTAGGATAATTCTGTAACTCTGACTGTTGCAGATGAAGATCTTGGTCACATATAACGAGTTCAAGGTGGCGGTAAACGGCGCACAGGTGTTTGAGTTTAAGCACCGTATTCGAGAGCTCAACCAGATTGACCGCATCAACATCCTTCAGGACATCAACCTCACATCTGTCAACATGCAGAACATGCCCTGATCCCCATCCTGAGCTCAAAAGGCATTTGCAAGCCGAAGAAAATGTCACAGTGTATTTTCATGTGTGTTTTGTTATTGCATCGAAAAGTAGTAAAACAGTATCAATTGATCCAAAGTGTTTTTGCACTTAAAGCATGCAAAGTGTTCTGGCACCTACATCCATAAAAATGTGTTAAACCTACCTGCATATCCATATAGGCTATCTATTGTTTTGAATGGCAATACTTGTGCATTTAGTAATATCAGTTAGTGCCATGCTGGTGTTTACTTTATAGTAATAAGCTTGATTTTGGAATCACTGTATTATACAGTTATTGTTATGTCATTGTCTTTATGTTTGAAGTTTTGTTTCACATAATTCCACTGCATAAGTATTGTAATGTAATATAGTTTCAGTACATGGTTGTGACATTTACAGTATGTGATTACTGTGGGGAAGGGGACAATAAAAAACAGCAAGCATATAAAATATTTATCACTGTCAAAGCAAACAAATAACAATTTAAATAAACTTAATCAACATAATTTTAAGTGTTAAGACTTCACTTTTATTGAATCACAGCTCCCTAGTCACTGAGATTACAAATGGCACAAAATATAAATAACACTAAAACAAGTTCATTAAAAGATATTTCCATATATTACATATCCCAAACACATTAACGCATCTAGTCATGCAAAAAACATTCATTCATAAAAAACACTGCAATCATACAATTTTAAATTGTGCTTTTCACAAGTTAGAACAAAATAAACAGTAAATGCTTTTTTCACAAACACACATACTTTTTCACAAGAACAACAAAAAAAATCAAGAACTAAGTGGAAGTGTGCAAAATATAGGGGGTGCAACTCAGCTTTCACATTTTCAAACAACTCCACACAGTCCATTCTAATGTGAGTGTGTACATCAGATATCACTATGTTTACACGCAGCCCATGCTACTGTGGGTGCATGCATATGAAATCAGTGTGTGTGTGACATTCCCAGTTGTGTGTGTGTGTGTGTGTGTGTGTGTGTGACCAGATGTTGTTGTTCCCTATTGTTGTCCTAACAATTCTTTCTAAATCTTACTTCCAGAGTAAGACTCTTTTTTCTAAAATCAGACACTGCGGGGTAAAAGGCCCCCCACACCATGGGGTAAAACGTCCCCTTTCTTTCAACAGTAATTACTGTATTCCATACAACTCTGAACATCAAATACATTGTTTTTCACTAAATCTAGCCTACCTGGTTGATTGAATCAGCACCGTTCAACTTAATATTAAAAACATTGGGGGCGCCGTGGCTCAGCGGGCTAGTGCGCTGTACCCTCAATCCGGGGACCCAGGTTCGAGTCCGACTCAAGGTCATTTCTGGAACCATCCTCCTCTCTCTCTCCCCCATTCATTTCCTGTCAGTCTCTACTGTCCTATCTGAATAAAAGCAACAAAAAATATCTTAAAATAAAATATTACCTCTAGTTAGCCTAAATAGCTAGCTAGATAGCACTGTTAGCTGGGGTTGGCTTCATAAATAGGCTACCAGTTTAGTAAGCTATTATAAAGGTTTATTCATTGTTGTTCTGAAATAAATAACTTTACTCATTCAATGATTTTGTGAGTTCTTTCATATTCTAGGATGAAAAAAAATTGCCTTGTCATTTTGCAATTCTATTGCCATTTTGTGAGGTAAGGGGCGTTTTACCCCACCTAGGGCGGCATTTTGCCCCACCGCTGGGGTAAAACGCCCCTTTCAACAAATTTTGTTTTTGCTAAATATCTTATTAAATAATTACTCTGGGCAATTTCCACATTTGGTTTATAGTTCATGTCACTGCCAGTGAAAACTATAATTAAAATTGAACACATGCTCAACTCTTATTTCAGAGAAAATCTACATTTTCCTTAGGGGGTGGCGTTTTCCCCCACTCTACCCTATATATTACAGCTTATGTGTGTGTGTGTGTGCCTGTGATATCAGACTTTGCTCTCTAGTCGTTGTTCCACAGATTTGAGGAGCAGCTGAGAGTACTGCTCCAGCAGGGCCAAGGCCACCCCCCCTGCCCCTCCCTGTCCCTCCCCAGCCCTAGGCTGCGTCGCTGGGATACAGTCGACCACAGAGCGCACCCGGACCAGTGCCTCGCCCAGCACCTTCTCCATCTCCTCCTGCTCCGCACCACCAAGACAGCCCCCGCCATTCACCTGCCATGGGTTGATACACACGCGCACACACACACACACACACATAGATAGCATAAAACACAAAATTGTGTTAGTGTATGATTATAGACACACATATATCCACAGAGATACACAAACACATGATAACCACTGCAATTCACCTGCCAGGGTAGAGATATAAACATACCTACATTACTTTAGTGCATGGCCATATCCACACATACACACTCACACACACAGACACACACTGCCACATATGTACAACAAATAATTCCACATTCAGGCCAGACAAGAACAGACATGTCCTTCTATGCTCACAATAAAGCCTTACCATCCTATAGAGCTGCACTGTCCTCTCCACTGTCCTCTGCAGCTCTCCTGCAGCCTCACGACATGTCTCCACAGTGACCGTAGAGCCTGGAACACAACAGACCCTCTCAGTAAAGAGCGAGCAGAACTCCACATGGTGAATTATTTTTCAAGTTTTTCAGAGGGGCAGGGGAACAAGAGAAAAGGAAAAGAGAAAGAGAGAGAGAAAGAGAGAGACAGAGGTATGATAGTTCTTGAGTTTCCTCACCATCACAGAAGTTATGGACACTGGAACAGACAGAGTTAAGAGAAGAGAAGCAGACAGGCCACGATTCAGTAGAGCAGCAGGGAGGAAGAGGAGGAAGATGATAGTCTTGAGGAAGATGATAAGGAGGAAAATTATGGTTGTGGGGAAGATGGTGGTGATAAGAGGGAGGAAGATGGTGTTTGTGTGCAGTAGAGTAAGAGGAAAAAAGATGAGGAGGAAGATGGTGCATCGGCATGGATGCCATGACGATGGACGATGAGCGACGGTGGCGGCGAAGCCCACCTGCACTGGATGAGTCCTCAGAGACAACTGAGAAGGCCTGCACAGCCAACAGGGGGCGCTCCTTCCCACAATCCTCCAATCGCTTTCCCACAAACCCTTGCTCCTTGTTGCCTGGAAACGCCTGGCCAAGCTGCTGGCTCGTCAAACCCTCCCTGCATGCGTATAGCGCATACTCCTGAGCATCCCTGTGATTGGCTGAGAGAGCATGCCTGCTCAGCCTATCAGAGCTGGTACCTTCCACAGAGAGGCGGGCCCTTAGTGGTGCCTTGACTGGGCTACCCAGACCAGGCTCCAGAGCTCCAAGAGATCCAGGGGGCACAGGCTCGCCTGAGCTGCTGCCCAGGTTGAGGCCCTCTCCGACGGACACGGAGCGGCAGACCTTGGCCTTGGAGCTGGTTGTGGGACTCATGTAGGAACGGGACCTCCAGGCCGGGATGGACGGAGGGGAGGAAGAAGCACAGCTGGCAGCAGAGGTCGTTGTCGTGGAAGACGGGAGGAGCAGAGGAGAGGACGGAGTGCATTGGGGGGAGGAAGGAGGGTGGAGGTCTCTCCTCAGACGAGACGGAGTGACAGCTTTCCGACCTACGCACACAGAACACAGAGAACTAGTTTAGGATCACAGACACTCACTCTCTGACCTGCTGTCATATACTGCACTTACACTGGCATAGAGCTCCCTTTTTAGAACCCTGCTAGCTGTCTTTTCTCCTACAGTCCACATTTTAACTAACACAGCCATTTGGTTTGGTTTTAGAGAGAATATTATTCTTTTTTTATCCAAAACAAAATAGACACAAACAGTTGTATACTGCACGACATAGATTATTAATTTCATCTACTGTAGGCCTATACGTCACTTTAATTTGAATACCATAATAAAACATCATAAATTGTACATTCTGTAAGTGCAACAGCGAATTTAGAAAAAGTAACTTCACACAATATAAGAAAAAAATATATACTAGATTACCATTTCAACACGGTCACTCCCTACTGCTTTGTGAATGATTCTAGAAAGTCCCACATAAAACTAGACAATGCGTGAGTTGTATCAAAAGAAACTCGCTTTTCAGAACTCTTCCTTTGGTGTCTTTACTGTTACTGTCCAATATGTATGTTATTTTACTATCCATCCAAACATCCCCATTTGCTTTGATTCTATAGACTGACAACTTTTTTTCTTTATACAACATACTAAATACACAGTAGAAACGCACACACCATCTCCAGATAGGTTCTGGGCAGAATGAGACTTCTGGAGTACGGGTGGTGCCCGGGCACTGGGTCCCATGACCCTGGTAGCACAGGCCCCTGGTGTCCTCCTGCGTACGGGCACAGCTCTGGGTGCAGTGCCTCTCTCAGTGTAAAGGGTATCTGGTCTGTCCTCTGAGATCCTGCGCTGACCATCATCTGCCAGCAGGGGGCGTACAGCAGACACCAAGGGCTTCACAGCAACACTGGGGCTTTCGTCCCTCCGACGTGGAATTCGGGAGATTGGGGAGTGACTCCTGGGAGAGAGAGAACATTTGTGAGAACAGCAGCGTATTACATTTCAGCCAGAATTGTGACAAGCTTGTTTTCTTTGAGCTAAAATTTTTAATTATTTCCTCCAAACATTCAAATTCAATGGCAACCTGCAGAAAAATCAAAACAGACTCTTCATCTGAGGGGCAGTCTCTCTTCCAGCACAGGGTCCCCACCACTGCACTGCACTAGGGCATTGGGATTGATCTTACACCAGAAGGAACAGGGATCTTACGCAAGGGGAGAGCGCCATCTACTGGCCACCAACAAACACCACTTCTAGCACTGCCATCCATGTGCTAACCAAGCCCACATTTGCTTAGCTTCAGATATTCCGCTGAAGTAGAATACAATTGATCTTTGAGAGTATAGGACATAGGACTTGGAAGGGTGGAAATCGGAAATTCAACCAACAGATCTCTATGAGAGAGTGACTTAAGCACTAATGTGGGACAGAGGAATGGCCTAGTACTAGTGAGAAGCCAAGGGGAGGTGGAGTAGTCGTGAGCACAGCGAGATAAACAGAACCGTAGACAAAAATGGGTGACTGACAACCTAATGTTCTCATTAGTAGAGCTTTCAAAGCTCCAAAAGGAATTATCAAGCACAGACAGGCCTGGACCAGACACCCTTGTTGGCCTTTCCACTGACCCAGCCTTGAGCAGCTGGCATGCAGTGAATCCAGGGCACAGTCAGAATACACTTAGACACTTAGGCTGCAGCTTGTCTCTAGTAGACAGAGATGTAAAGGCTTTGTGTCTGGTTGGCAGGGAGAGTTAAAGGCTCAAGAGCTCCATCCTGTGTTCACATGCTGTAATAGATCAAAAGGTTTCAAGATAGTGGATTATCCTACTGATTAGGTCATGAAGACACAAACACACACCCACGAACACACACACGAACACACACACACACACACGCACACACACACGCACACACACACACACACACACACACACACACACACACACACAAGGAGTATTACCTGGTAGTGTGTCCTTGAGATAGGAAGCGAGCAGAGATGGTAGTCCTCTGCAGTGGTCTGTGTACGTTTCTCCCAAGACTTCCTACAGGTAAATAACAACACATGGATCAATAACGCAACAAAATGAAGACAAACACACACAAGCGCACACACATACACACACATACACACACACACACACAGAATTGCAATTACCCATGAATCGAGGAATAGAGGAAAAAGTCAATAGTTTAATTCTCTCATATTGCCAAGTATCGCATGGAGTTAAATGTCAAGTGTTCGTCATTGCCCTTTGTAGCAACCTATTCGGGCAGATGATACAATCAATAGCTCTTCAAGTTACATAAGTTACAATTACAGTTACAATTTATACACATACACTATAAAACAGACAACATACTCAGAAGCAGAGAAAATATGAATTAATATTATTGATATTATTGGCTTTTATCCATCCTTGTACGTGATTAAATATATTCCTGATGCTGCCATACCAGTGCTCCTTCTGAGGTCGGAGAATGTCTCAAAGTGGGCCTGGAGGAAAGCCTTCGCCTCCTCCTCCTCTTCCTCCTCATCCTCTTCCTCAGTGTTAGAGTCATCTGCATCTGTGCTCAGACCCTCCAGGCTCTCCGAGTCTGCAATAGGGATGTGTTGTTGAGAGGGTGTGTCATCGAATGAGGTGTGTGTGTGTGCGCGTGTGTGTATGTGTGTGTGTGTGTCTGATTGGCAGAGAGAGTGGGAGTGTGCAAGCTACATAGGGAATGGCTTGCGAGTTTTTTTCGCAGAATGAGGTAGATTATGATCATTTCAATTTCAGTGTGTGTGTATGTGTGTGTGTGTGTGTGTGTGTGTGGGGGGGGGGGGTGTTGTGTGTGTGTCTATGTGTCCAATGCTACAGTTAGTATCTCACCGACATTCCTGTTATCCGGGCTGGACACTCCGCTGCAGTAGCCCAGGGACCCTGCGCTGTCTGGGCTTCGGCTGTGGGATCCCTGGGAGTCCTGGGAGTCCTGGCTGTGTCTGTGACCTGCCCTCACCTGGAACTCACTACCGCCCCCCCACATTTGCTCAGGGTACAGCACCACCCCATCAGGCTCAGGGGTCAAGGCAGGGGCCAGCCAGGCGGAGTGAGGTCGCGGCCGACGCTTCTTCACACGCCCCTGTGGATCCTTAAGGAAGGAGGAGCGAGGGGGAATGAGAGAGAAAGAGAAGGAGGGAGAACAGGAGAGACAGAAAAGAAGAAGGGATACAAAAGAACGTGAGAGAAAGGAAAGAAAAGCAGGAGTAAGAGGAGGAGGATTTTACAACACCTACTGGATGCCTAAGGAATGCCAATATGCTGTGCTTAAGCTTAGGCAAAGGTTGGTCACGCCGATTTGATCTGACATGATGAGTTTCAAAGCACAGAATTATGCACCTATAAATGTGAGCAAACTGTCAAAAAGTAACACAAAGGAAGAAGGATTCTTTTTTCCATAGAAACTGAATATGAATATCTGTGTGATAGTCTGGTCTGCCTAAACAAGTCTTGGTCACTTGTTTTCTTGTTGTGTGCATGGGAGCAAAAGCAAAAACTAAATTAAATTAATTACATGTGTGAAGTGTGAGGGATGGTCACAGTAGACCCTTTTGTCTTTTTTTTTGCCTGAATGCCCTCTCTCTACTCCCACTATTTGCCTTAACTGAAAGTGTAAGATACAAACATGGATTCATAAGGACTTCAGAAAACAAATGTAAGAGAACACTTGGGGATAGATGTGTATTATTGATCTGTGTAAGTGAATTCATGAGGATATTTCAACAGTTAGGGGTCCAACAGTTAGGGGAGAGCAGGTAATACAGCTCTGTCTGTGTCAGGTTGTTGTTTTCCTGGTGCCAGAAATGATGGGCCATCTTTTGCCACCTTTTTCCTTTGTGTACTCTACACTAAAAGAGCTTTGATGATAAGCACTGGAGCACCTTTCCAACATAAACATTTTGAGAATCTGACGAGCCCTTACTGGGTCATTTCACACGGACAGGAACCTTTCTAAGCAAAATAAATAAATAAATAAACAAACAAATGTGAGGAGAATCTGGGAGCGGCCAGTAGTCTTGATGATAACTCTACAATAAGAATTGTAAGCCATCAGAGATGTTGAGCTCACCACTGGCCCTTTCTGGTTAGGAGAGCAGTGCTGATCCTCAGTGCTGTGCTCTGCTGGGTCGGTTCTGGATAAATCCAGCTGCCTCAGCTCCAGCATAGACTGGACCACCAGCTCCATGGAGCTGACCCGACAAGACCAGCGACGACGGGGACGGGCTTGAGCCTCGACTGGACCAGCAGGCTTGGAAGGCTGGTTAGCATCTGTTTGGACCTATAGATAGAGGGGGTAGTAATGATATAGCATATGTATTGTACTGTATGTAGCCTATGTGTAAGTGTGTATACTGTATATGTGTGTGTGTGTGTATGTGTGTGTGTGTCAAATTCTTTGAGTTGTAAAGTAAAGCACTTACCTGGACAGGCTCCCACTCAGCAATGACATCTGAAGCTCCTGCGAAGCAGAATGGACAAGTGAACACCTGTTTCACGGTGTGTGTGTGTGTGTGTGTGTGTGTGTGTGTGTGTGTGTGGCAATGGCATAACAGACAGAAAAGATAATCTTCCCTTAACCGCCCCCCCCCCTTCCCACCTACCCTACACCCCACCCCAAAACTGAAGGCATTGTCATCTTCGCTTGCGATGGACAGCCAGGAATGTGTATGTGTGTGTGTGTGTGTGTTACATACTGTATATGCAGACACACACACACAAAGCTCCCACTCAGAAATGAGTGGTTGTTTGGGTACATTGCCTTAGCCTCGAAAAACACCTGCGGGATGGCCAACAGCACTGCCACGGCAAAACGTCCATTCTCAACCAGTACCATATGTACAAGTATGTGTATGTGTGTGTGTGTGTATGTGTGTGTGTGTATTGGATGTGCATAATATGCATGTGTGTGTGTGTATCTCTGTAATGCTGTAATGTCCTACCCAAGTCTTCCCCTACACTGCTCTCAGAGGTAGCAGGCCGCAGGGAATCCCTCTGATTTTTGGGTTCGTCCTCCTTCGCCTCTTCTCCCTGGTACACCTTTGTCTCTTCATCGTCATCTTCCTCGTCTTCGTCCTCTTCCTCCTCCTCATCCTTCTCACTGTCTGTGGCCTGATAACCAATCAGTGATGGAGCACTGTGCAGCTCTTGCCTAGAAGTACGCGCGCACACACACACACACACACACACACACGCATACATGCACACACACATATAATACAATAATTAATACTTAACAATAACCGCAAGGGATGTCAAATCTATTAGAAATAAAAAAAATTCTTGATTGATCATCTACTTTTGACTTCCTTTTTAAATTAGACTAGCTGTGCACTTCACATACTATCACATACTTGCAGAGTCACTCTGTCTGGCTCGGGTTCTGTCCCTGTACCCTATTAATCATGCCCACCATCCAGCTGAAGTAGCTCTAGCATTGCTCACCTGACTCTAGGGCTCTTGCCTGAGGAGCCCATCTGTGCCTGCTTGCGCTGGGCGATGTGTTCCCGCATGTTGAGAGTCAGCTCAGGAGCCAGACGCCACACAAACACGCAGCTGCAGAGACAACAATAATGGCAAGTTGACGACAATAACTGTTAATTAGCAATGACAGCCGCAATAACACCAAGAAGAAGCCGAAAACAGGATAGGGCAGAGAAAGTGCCCATGTTTCTTTTGAGTGTGTGTAGAAAGAGTGTGTATTTCATTTCTTCCCTTTTTTCTGCTTCTCCTCAGACCAATATTGTATCTACTTGTATTTACTGTATGTCAACTTTGACAACACCGCTTCTCTGAATCAGGCCAATAAAGCCAATTTGAATTTGAGGGAGGACGGTGTCCATCCTTCGATTAGAAAAGATGAGCGTTAGAATGGGTTTTATTTGTGTCAGTCAGGGTCTTACCTGTCTCCAGACACAGAAATCAGGTGCCTGCAGTCACTGGTGAACTTAATGCCTGTAACAATCTCTGTGGAGACATGGAAATACATGGAGGTAGTCAGAAGATACGTGGAGGTAGTTAGAAGACAAAGGAATAAAGACGAGAAAAATATTTGCAGTATAAAACTTTAGCATAAAGCCTTAAGTCATGCAGCTGTGAAGAGGTTTGTTCTTAGGATCCTGCAAACTAGCCTCCAGTGCCACACCTGCTACTGGGCAGTAACATTGGTGACAGTTACCTGAGTGACCAAACATGGTTGCCAGGCACTCTCCTGAGAGGAAGTCGTACAGGCAGATGTTTTTATCAGAGCAGCTTGTGGCCACATAGAGCCCTGAGGGATCAGTTTGGACCTGCATATAAAACACACACACACACACACACACACACACACACACACACACACAAACGTTACTAATAAATGTAAACTAGTTCATCACACCATAAACTTGCAGTCAATAATATTAAGCCTATTAAGATACTGTAGAGTAAAGCTAGAGTAGCCACTCCTTTACGGTTAACCACATACAGGCTATTAAAACTACACTATTATTAAATTGTACTGTAATTAGACCTTCAGTAGGCTGCCATCCAGGCCTTGGGAGCCCTTGTAGGACTTCTTCTGTTTGCCATTACTGATGTTGAAGATCCTGACCAAGGATAAAGAAAGCATACGTATATAAGTACCATGTTTAACGGCAGCCAAAAAAAAGGGTTTGCTAGGACACATACTGTATTGTACTAAATTGTGGTGGTAAAGGATCAGGGAAAGGATCAAGGAGAGTTCAGAGCATAAACAAACAGACAGCTTTAAGGACATTAAAAGAACTTTAAGAACTAATCAGAATCAGAATCAGACTAGAAAGCAGATTTATGTCTACACGTGCTCATGCACCAGGGAGGAAATCACACGTGGCATGAAACATATTTGTGTAAACACTTCTAACAATGCACACTGATGGAGTTTATGGCCCTATCCTAGAGATCTCTTCACACACACACACACACACACATACATACACACCTGATGCTGCGGTCCTGACATCCCACAGCAGCATATTTGCAGGTGGGGTCCACATCCATATCAGCGAGGCTGGTCTTCCTCACCACATGATGAGTGCGCTTGAACTCCGTCCCTCTGTGTGTCTATCAGGGTCAAAGAGCAAAGGTCAAAGATGAAATATCCTTACCTGTATGCATTTTATTTTGTAAATGTTATTTGATCTCAAAACTTGGGTAGGCCTACAGAAAACAAACTTCAAGAAAACCTTACAGACTTCAACAGCATCAACGTTGAAAAACTCTTTCCATTCTTTAGAAATCAAACGGGGACAAAATCATTAAAGAGGATTTCTTTATGTGCAGGACGTGGAGCTCCTTCACCCTCCATAATGTACTTGTAAGTGGGCACTAATATATGTAAGTGATTACATAAGAGCCATTCAGGCACACAAACAGCTAAAGTCCCCCGACCTCTTAATGATCTGTGGTATGCCGTGTGCATGAGACCAAGAGAGGGGCAATTGGCTGTACAATGGCCGCATACAGTAATCACAATCACTACACTGCAAAAAATGCCTATCCAAAAGTAAGAAAAAAATGTACTCTTTTTGGTAGAAAAGTACTTATTTAAAGCAAAATTATCTGTCCATGCAGCAAGAAAATTTAACTTACTAAGA
>JASCQY010114005.1:0-16429 GCA_030264315.1 Sardinella tawilis
AAAAAATGTGTCGGAAACGATGCAGTTTGCAGCAATATTTTTGTGAACACATCAGTGAATATTAATGACCACTCGGTTAGTTTCTCGTCTTTACAAATGAATGTTTAGTGTGTTTTATGAGCGTTTGCTCCACTGCACCTATGCTGCCACTCTGAGGGGCACAGGGAGAAGCCACAGGAACACTCAAAATTCTCGGACTAGGAGCATGTGTCAAAACGTCAACCCAAATCATTATATTTCATCAGAAACAATCTGAAAACAAGGCTTTTAACGGAGTTATGGCAGTTTTAGCAAAATAGCGTAGCAATGGGGGCAGGCAGTTTACGTAGCTTTTACGCTAGATACCTGCCCCAATAGCTTCGCTATTTTGCTGCCTCGCTAAAATCGCCATAACTCCGTTCAGGTAGCATCGTTTCGGCTCCTTTTTTGTCAGCTCGTTGTACTCGACCACTGCTTCCACTGGAATGTAGGTTGAGACGCGCCGGCGTTCTCCTTTAAGTGTAAAATAGCAAACTTTTCCTTTAAAGCCAGTCAGACAAGTTGAACGTTTCACTCGTGCTTTTGTGCTTTCCCTCCTCCTTGTTCCTAAATATAGACATGGCTGAACCAATCCAGCAGTTGACCACAGACCTGGACACCAATCAAGAGCGGCAAAAAGTCCCATTCACGCTCCTCAAATGTCACGACAAGGTGGTTTCTCACTCATATGCTCTTACTTAAAGTCGTACCCATGCATTCATGCTGCATGTTGCCATCTTATTACGATGCAGCCATCAGAAGAAATGGTGCTCTGTGTTCTAGTACTGTAACATTCACTGTAAGATGAAGGCCATACCTGAACAAACGTCAGGCTTCCCATTGGTCATTGGAATTTCTGGAATCTGAATTTTAATACATTTTTGTTTTTGGTCTTTATTAACCTCTGACATGCCTTGATTGAAACTTTATGGTTAATGTGTTAAAAAGGTTTTGCACTGAAAACACATAAGCCTGAAGTTTTTCGCCTCAGAATCCAGGCGGGTATTGTACAACTATTTAGAGATGATAATGGGCTACCAATTTTGTTTTTTTATTCATGTAAAGTCATGGAAAAGTCAGGGAATGTTTGACTTACATGTGGAACCCACCAGTGTTCCGCGATTCATAATAAGCAATGGCTGAATCCCATTGTCCTCCCTAACCCTGTGCTCGGAGCCCTCAAAGACCTCACAGGCATGAATCAAGCAATCATGAAGCTGATTAAGGCCAGGGTTCAGACCTTAGGGTAGACCCAGCCACCTGGGTATGTGAAACCTAACAACTCATTGCTACCGGTTACGGTACATCCATTCATTCCAGTCTTTTTTTGCCAGAAAAGATTAGATTTTGTGAAGGAATTTGCCAAGTGTGCTCCGAAGGAGCTTTTATTTCTGAATGACCTCTGTTCCCTACTGTTATTCATACTTGCGTCACTGTTCACATTATTAGCATGTGACTGACTTGACATTATAATCCCAAATTGGATTTTTGCTAAGAGAAATAAAGCTGCATTGTGAATCTCGATTAAAACTAAAACGACTATTCCCTGGGTCACTGTCTAATAATGAAATCCAGTAATCAAATGAATTACTGCAATACTGATGAATGTGTTTACAGGCGTGTATGCAACCTTGAAGGTGGTCTTTCTGAGAGTGTGTATGTGTGTGTGTATGTGAGAGAAAGAGAGAGAGAGAAACAGTCTGCGCGTGTTTGTGTATTTAGCATGTGTGAGTGTTCGAATGGATTTATGTATGTTTATCTACATTTGTATAGTATTCATGCATGCATAATGTTGAGTAAACCCTGTCTTAAGCTGTCCTTGTGTGCTGCGCAGGTTGAGAAGCGACGTTATGAGAAGGCGGCATGGGCGTGCATCACCATGAGGGAGGAGACGTATGAGCAGAGCATTTGTACCGGATTCATGAAGATCATGCGCTTCATCTGCCAGCAGAACTCCTTAGGTGAACAATCACTCACTGATGTTTTGTTGTTCGTCTGCTGCTATGTTCCCTGGATGCCGCCGAATTACTGTCAAGATGATGATGGGATGGGGCATGGGACCTCTTTGAGCCATGTTGCCAAGGAAGCACATAACTGGTTCCAAGTGTTCACATCAGATGATCATGAAAATTTTCCAGATGATTACTAATTAAGTTCTCTTGAAAACACACACACACACACACACACACACACACAGACATGATTATAAACACATGCAATAATACTGTAAAAGCCTACTGTGTGGATATGTTCAAGTACAGACTTTGTGTACCAGTTCCATCACTGAAGACTGCAAACAGAGGGCCTTACATTGCACACACATGCACACACACACACACACACACACACACACACACACACAAAAGAACACTGTACATAATTTCTGCTCACATGCTGAGTGCAAGTAGAGAGCTTATAAAGGTTTGCAGTCAGATGCTGCTGAGAGAAAAACAACAGTGCACAAAGGAGCCTTTGGTTTTAAACACGACTACATAGTCCACACACTGTTAAGCACAAAAGTCCAGATCTGACAGATCAAGGTCAGTTTTCTTTAAAATGTCATGAATTCGGATTATCTTCACTTCAGTTCGTGAAATTGGGGTTTGAAAGTTTAAAGGATTAAGATGTCACCACATGTCAAATTTTCAATCAATTTTACAACCTATTATGTTATTGATGTGTAGTTTATTAATGCAAGGCATTGTTGTTGGTTGCTTGTTGCAGTAGTACCTGTAGGTTTTGCTTTGGGTTAGCCAGAAGCACAGTCCCTCAGGTGTTATTGTCTTGTTTGCAGTGTAAGGTAAACCCAGGTTTTTGTATGTTTGTCTTACAACAAGGGGCATACTGTAATAGAAATGAGTTTCTGTGCCTTTCCTGGCATTCCCCAGTTGTCTGTTAATTGAGGAATACAACCTTACTTTTTGTGATTTTATGTCTTTGTTGGCAATGGATGCTAACATTAGAAATTAGAAATGTTCGCTTTCTGAGGTTAGATATAAGCAATATAATATTCCAAACAAGCAATCTTGTAGTAGAATATTTTATGCTTTTTTGTACAGTTCACCACAGTGGGACATAGAGGATATTAGGGAGGAAAAGCTTGGAAGATGCTAAATGAGTTGAGCAAAAAAAAAATCAGCAGATTTTTATTCACTTTTAGAAAGATATATTTGTTGTCATTCTGAGAGCATTTTATATGATCTGTTAAAACCCAAATGTACATTGATTGAGCCAATAGCTGGATTTCAGCAGAAAACCGAAAGCTGATCCACACAAATGTATGCCTGTCAGATGACTGTGTCCATTTTTAAATGTGTGCCCTTCCTACAGGAGTCTATATGGGTATGACCATTCCTATTGTGACAGTGGTTCAGACAGATGCATCTCGTAGTGCCCTGACGCGAGAGGTCACTGTGGCGTACTACATCCCCCAGCAATACCAGGACCAGCCCCCACTGCCCTTTGACCTTGACATCACCATAGAGACGTGGCCCTCAGCTGTGGTCTACAGCAGGTAGGAAGAATTCAGTTTATTGTCTCTTTTCCTTTTTAAAGGATACTTTTGACTGCTTTTTTGTCAAACATAATAAAATGTTAAAACTAAAACTGTTTTCTGGAAAAATAAGTATATGCATTTGAAACTAATATGCTGTACACATGTTCTTGCTCCTGATGTGCAGAGAATTCAGTGGGAGCACGAACGAGATATCCATTCTGGAGCAGATCCACTATCTGGCCACTGCTTTGGACTCTGCAGGCTTGAACCTCGGTCTTGGCACCTCATTCATTGTGGCCGGATACACCAGCCTTGCAGCCACTCACCGCCACAACGAGATCTGGTTTGTGGATCGAGGAGAAGTATGAGGGATTGTGCTCATGGTCTCGCCTACTCCCACTGCCAACTGCCTCTGGTGCAGGCACATCTCCGCACTAGTTCAGGGCCAGAGACATTGCTGAATTAGTGACTTTTAGCTTATTGGTTTCTGTGTCTGAATCTTGGCACCCCTATCCCCCCTCCCTCCCAAAGTTCTTAGCCCTCAACCCAATCATGAAATTCCACCCTCAGCTCATATCCCTGTTCTTTGAGGCTGCCGAATGCTGTTGGTAGGTATAAGGCAGCATTTGGTACAATGTAGAACGAATTTGCCAACTGCCAGCTAACGCTAACTGATGGGGGCTTATGGAAGATGAAACTTTCTTGCCCTTATCAATTAGCATTGGCTGCCATTTCACTATTTGGTCTACGTTGACATTGACTATGTTGGCTACGGGTTGACTCACTCCGTCTTTGATGGCTTGGTGCTTGGGGCTGGGGGATTGGAATTCCGCTAATGTAATTCTACCTCAGTTCCAGAATTTTGAGAATTTATCTACAATCCACACGTGATTCTGAACACCACCTACAAAATGTTGTACACATGGACAGTCCACAAGCTCTGTGAACACTGTTTTGTGCTATTTGGATAGAAATGTCTTCTGGTGTCATTTTTACTACAGAGCAAACAGCTGTACATCTTGTTTGCTTGATCACACCTAGTGTAAAAACAGCCATGGTAGCTGTGTTGGAATCAAAAAAGCAGAGATGTTTCTGGGACATCTTAGCAGATAAGGCGTACACCAGTGGAGATTCCTCATCTCCTTATCATGACAGTATTTGCCATAGGTAAATTGCCCTCATGTGAAGCTGACGCTGTGGGAAGGTGTATACCAACTGTGGCTTATTAAATAGCACCACGTTCTTTAGCAGGTCTATCACATTGAGGTGCCGTTTATACTGTGTAAACATAACTTTGTTGAGCCATACTGCCATCTAGGAATTGTGTCCATGTGAGGAGTTCAGATGCAAAACTCTTTAGGTCCATTTTCCATTTTCCATCTGCAGTTTGATAGAGATTACTTGAAATGTATATTAATTTCCAAGTAATCTCTATCAAACTGCAATTTAAATGTTATAGGTGAAAACAAATCAAGCCAAAGCAAACCAGTTGAAATTGTACTGAGGTTTCAAAATTGTATAAATGTATTGTGGTAAAATCATCACAGATTTAGAGACTTAGAGAGTTTTGCATCAGAGCTCTTCATCCATTGTCAGTTTCGTAAAATTTTAGCTGTGTGAAATGCAGGTCTCACGCAGTTGCATCTATTATGAGAGTAAATCAAGAGTAGAGAATATGGTAAATATAGGTTTATTTTTGCTCCCAAATCCTTCATCCTATTCATGATTGACATGTTCTCAGAAGAATTGTATTTTAATATTTGATAGATGTCAACATATTGCATATATTTTTGAACTACCATGGACACAGGGTGTGAAACCAAAACAATCTTTGTACTGCATCATTAAGTTGCTGCAAGAGATTTCATCTAAGCTAGCTACTCTTAAATTATTCTTAAATCCAGATGTTTTTAGGAAGACTGATTTTATATAGTCTTACAGTATACTACACAGGCTACACAGTTTCCAAGTAAATATATTTACTAAACCAAGCAAAGCAAATGAATACTCATTAGTTATTATGGTTTGAATAAATCTGTAGTGCAGGTTAGTGGTATGCAAAGCTGAAAATGGAATCTTAAACGCTAGCAAGGAGGAAGCCAGACAGGCCTGTGAGAGAGAGACAGCAGGCACTTTAACCTCAGCTAAGTCACGGTGGACTCAGGAACCATCCAAGTATTAGACTGGATGGAGCTTGGGTGTAAGGTAAAATATAAAAAGTTAAACAGCTGTGCACCAGTGTGTGTACAGGGTTGAACTGATGTGTGAGACAATGTTGTATTAAAAATAGTGTCTTTGAGTTAAGTATTAGTTAAATGTGTTTGTTTGTTTGTCTCATTTTGATGTCTTTCTAGGACAGGTGTAGGCCAGACAGGGTCTTGACATCAGCAACTAAAATTTCCAGTGCTGCAAGAACAAATTGGCTACATTAAAATAAGGGGCATCTGCACCAGCTGTGTGGGCAGGATATTGGAAAGAGGCTGTTTTTGTTTAGTTTTCCCTCCAACCTCTACTCAGGTGCTGATATTAGCAACAGCAACTGCAACAGAACCATGAAGTTTTGAACATTGTATATCACTGTTTGGTGGCAGTTTACATGGAGACAACTAGAGTCTGCTGTTGAGTATCTTGTGTGTGTGTGTGTGTGTGTGTGTGTGTGTGATACATGTGCTTTATGGTTCAGTGTGATGTTTAGCCAAGTTATGGTTCCATGTCATCTCCATCACAGTCCTTAATATTGTGGACCAAGTCGTATGGGACATTGTTTTTTACAGACAGTGACCCCACACACTCTCTCAACTGTTTCTGAGTGAAATGTGTTGATGTTTCTGCATTTGTCTACATTGCTATCATTTGATATGTATAATTATGCTTTATAGACAAAACTGCACCTTTTTCTGCGGACATTGTATTTTGGAGCAAGAACATGTGTACAGCATATTAGTTGCAAATGCATATACTTATTTTTCTTAGGAAACACCACTTAGCCAATAAGCTATGCTCAATGCTGCTGTGGTAGTGCAATGCGGTATTCATCAAAGCACTTTGAAAGCTGAAAAACTAACCTCTCAGATGAATTCTTCTACATATTTTGTTAGACCTACAATATTTTTGTCAGTAATGGACACGTACAGCAAGTTAGATCACAAAATAAGCAATGATACATGATTATTTTTGCAGACACTGGCAGTGGTATATGAAGAACAATAAACATGTCTGAAGCATAGTTCTTTCAAAGAAATTGTCATTAATTGACGCACCTTTTCACTGCTTCAAATAGCCTTGCACTCAGTTCATGGTTGCTGATTAAGTGTGGAGAGACGTTCATGTCTGCAATCAGAGCCAGAGTTAAAAATCAGCAATATTTCCAAATAAAGTCTCCTTCAAAGTCATTCTTTATAATAACAGAAATTAAATGAGCAACATAAATTGTTGCCTATGTAACACTATATGAAGTATGTGGTGAGTCTACTGACTTCTAGACCATAGAAATTAAAATTTCTGTCAAATTAAAAAACGTCCTGCTACGCCGCAGAGTCGCTTGCAGTTGCCTACTTCTACTCTTGCGCGGGGTCAAAGTTCACTGAGTGCGCTACTAAGATGGCAGCTGAACCGACTAAGGAGTGGAGCGATGAGCAGCTAAATAGTGATGATCTCCCTAAAAAAGACATTATAAAGTTCTTGCAAGATAATGCTGCACATTCGGTATGGTTCACATATGCTGGTAGCAAAGAGTGACCAAGCAATGCAAGGTGCACATGTAGTGTTGTTTTGCTATATGCTAGCACCGTAGCTAACTGGACATGTGGGTTTCTGGTTTCTGCAAATCTGTAGCCTATCTGTGTACTAGAGAGGTGATACCATATTATTCTGCGTAGTGTTAAGTGTGTAAATGTGTGCAAGTGTCTCGGCTGATACTATAACAAGACCTGACAAAGTTGATTTTAGTCTGGCAGGGAAAATCGTAAATTGTCATCTTTCAGATGCCACTGCTTTTGGTTTTGTTACAGTTTCTCTCGGAACACAAGCTACTCGGAAACATAAAAAATGTAGCGAAAACGGCGAAAAAAGAACAGCTCGTAACAGCATACAACCAACTCTTTGAAAGCAAGGTATGCGTCCTGAAGATGCACATAGCATCGCATTGCTTATCATGATGTTCCTTATCTGACATAACTGCGTATGTGACTCGTCAAGAGATTTAAAGGTACCGAAGTTGAGGAGGTGACGCAGAGTGTAAAAGCTGTGAAGATAGAAGACAAGCCCAAAGAGGTGAAAGCTGAAGTTGTTGATGAGGTATTATCTCAAGTTTGCTTTTTCAACTTTGAAGTTGCAAGTGTACACATTTTGCAGTGCAGAGATGACTTGCACTGTTAAGGCGGTGGGGGCAAAAGATGATGTGTAAACAGAAAATACAGTGTTTGCATTTTATCATCACAATCGATCACAAACCAATATGCTTCATTAGGACACCCGTCCTTGAAGGCTTTTGGTAAGACAGGTGAGCTCGTTGCCCAGACAGTAGAAGCAGTGACTGCCTCTCCAATTGCTAACGGTGTTCTAAAAACAAGGCACTTGTGTCAGAGTTGATTCAGTGCAATTGGGCTCTTAAATAAATGCTTTGATGAAATGAAAGGACAGTGCTTGTAGAATGGAGATTTGACCAGTAGAATATTGTGGTGAAGGCAATTAGCACTACAAGTTGTATTTCCTGAGGTCTCATTAAAATCTTGCTATAACATACCATTACAGCTTCAGCTCATAATGATTTTTGTCTTTGGTGACAGGGTCCTCCAAAGTTCACCAAGAGTGTTCTGAAGAAAGGAGACAAGACAAACTTCCCTAAGAAAGGTGACACTGTAAGCTGTTGGTATACAGGGACACTAGAGGATGGAACCGTGTTTGACACAAACATCCCTGCAGGTAGGGCCCTGTTATCGCCTTACTCAAACATGAACTAGCTGCTGCTCTGTTCATAGTATGTTGGCCACTTGGCCTATGTCTTATCCAGAGTAAGACATGAATTATGAAATGTTTTACATGTTTGTTTTGATCTTTTTTATTCCTTGATATTCCTGTAGCTGCAAGGAAGAAAAAACAGACAAAACCACTGTCGTTCAAAGTGGGATTAGGAAGAGTCATCCGAGGGGTAAGGCTGCTGATTCTCATTTGATCAGAACTCTCTACTGCTCTGACCATTTCTCTCAGATTGCGTTTGTACGCATGTTAATCACTGAGGACGGTAGGAATCGCCACAACACAAAAGAAAACCTTTACAGCACAACATCACTGACATTGTATCGCCATTCGGATTCGAACTTTAGCTTCACCCACCATCCATTCATTTGTAATTTGTTTCTGAGAGTAACTGCTTGTGTCTCTACCCACACAGTGGGATGAAGGCCTGCTGACCATGAGCAAGGGGGAAACGGCCAAGCTGGAGATCGAACCAGAGTGGGCATACGGCAAGAAAGGCTTGCCTGACAATAAGTATCCTTTATTAATGGAAAGGTAGAGAGAAACACCCATCCCTCACTTGGACATGGCTATAATTACTAGTTTCATTCCAGGTGGTTAACAGCCCTTGGTCTTTTTCAATCCCGTTTCTTTCCTTTAGTCTCAAGGATTGAGGTTTAGTCTGGCAGTGTTTCTAGGGTCATAACCAGCAGAGAACTGGGTGGTGGTCATTGATTGCAAATGATGAAGCTCATCGTATGCTTTCAGATCCACAGTGTTTTTGGTGATTTAGAAATGGGCAGCAAAGGGCCTTGTAGCCAGATGAGCACACTTCAAATTTTACATATAGGATATAGGACTCAGTTATTTGAATGTAGTTGTAAATGTGTCTCAGTTTTTCCTCAAACAAATTGTAAAAATTAATAGTAAGTATCCCAATTGAAAGGTTTTGTGGAGGTTATGTAAATGTCCAGTGTACCATCTCTCCCACACTGCAATTGTGCTGCATCTGTTCTCCCTGTTTTTAATACCTTAACCCATGTAAAACCAGAATCCCTCCAAACGCCAAACTCATTTTTGAAGTTGAATTGGTAGCCATTGATTAACCATGGAAGTCTACAGATTCTACAGCATGTATTATTCAGACACTGACAGGACACGTCTATCCCATATGAAACTCAACGAGACAGTCTGTGTGAATATTATGCCCATTTTCAGTATGTTATGTATAACTGGGTTTTGTTGTTCATTGGGGCTAAGGTTGTCTTGACCCTCAGCCTATGATGACCAGTAAAACATCTTGCATGTCTACTACATTGTACAGTCAAATAAAGAGACAATGTTTCCTTATCTTGCTGCCTTGTTAATAATATATTATAGTCAAATCATAACTTTGTTCTAACCCAATGAGGTGCTTGGATCATTTCTAGGGGGCATGCTAAATAAATCTGTGAATGGGTTCTCAGCTTTTGCATAAAAATAAACTCCAAGTCAACTGTGGATAAAAACCTCTCACCCAATTGCTACAATGCCACCATATGCCACCAATGGACCATAGTGTGCAGAAATAGTTCTTATAGCAAGCTGTGTTTGATGTTGGGGGGTACTCAGTAAGACAGTGTATAAGTGAGGACAATGAAAAGTTTGGGATCCTCTGTTCTCACCGATTTTAGGACCAGTTTATATGAAAAGATCAGTTGTTGGTGGACACACACAAACACTTAAACAAAATACATTAACAAACTGGAATTTTAAGTTGAAACTTTGCAGCTCTTTAGTAATGTTCTGACACCAGTTACAAGTGTGTGTCCAGTTCTAATTATTTTATTACGTACTATAGAACTAGTGCACGACTGCGGCTTGGGCTGGGATATTAACTTAGTGTAATCACAAGTGTTGTATCTTAACACATTAAGCGTCTAGACCAGGGGTGACCAAATAAAGGCCCGGGGGCCAACTGCGGCCCTTTGTTCTTTCATGCAGCCCACTATGATATGATGTAGCCCATTGTTACATATATCTATCCATCACACATCAGTTTCAGGACAGGTGTGACATGTCAATGAGCTCTAAAAACGGTGCAACATGTAATGGCATGCAGATGCCTTCACTTGAAACTGGTTAAGAACTAGATTAATTTTGCATTGGCACTTGGCATTCTGGATTTTATCATGTGTGGCCTGCAAACAGAAAAGTTTAGCCACCCCTGGTCTAGATGCCTTCTCTAACAATGCAATACTCAGCGACTAGCTTTTCACACAAGCATGCATTTTATTTGATGGCTGCAGCCCGACATTAACCTTTTACACAATTATTTGCGTGTTAATTCAAGCATAAAAATACAGTATTTCTGTTATGTACTACAGGGTGCACAATAGGAAACTTTACTCTGGAGTTTAATGCAATAGACCAAAAAGCTTGAACAGAATAATGGTCCCATTTTAAATTTTAACTGTAAAAAAATAAAGAATCATGTAAACCGTAATTCCAAATTAAACTTTTATTGTGATCAGGAGTTTGGTCGTGTTCTCCATAGCGAACTGCAGGGCAGCAGAGTTCTTAGGAGTTGGCATTGGGACCCTTCTTCTTTCCAAAGGTGGGCACCACATTGACGAAGCGACGGTTGTACTGGATACGACGCTTGGCACGGCCGGTCTTCTTCTTCTTCTTCTCCTGCTTGTCCACCTGTGGCAGACATCACAATCGTGCATTACACATAAAATCAGGTGTAAACCATGAATCTGAAATTCCAAGTTCAAATAAGTTGAACTACTACAGCCTAAGAAAAAAAAAAAAAAAAAAAAAAAAAGTCTAACACTATGACAATTTATATGAGGTGTAGTTACTGAGGCACACAAGTGAACTGAAGAGGTAAAGCTAATAAAGAGTCCAATTGCTTTAACAAGGTTTACCACTTATACTAAAGCTACTAACCTTATCCAGGCCAATTGGTAAGCTACCTATTATTGTCAACCTAAAACTGTTTCCTTTTATTTATATACAGTCAATTTACATGAGAATGAACGGAGTGAAAAGAATGCCTTCCAAACAAACCTTTGGTGTCTGTCCTCGTACTTTGCCGGCACGAGCCAGGGAACCGTGGACTTTACCTGAAGGACACACACACAAACAAAAAAAAGTTTCAGTAATCATCAATAAAAACAAACATTTACCCATCTACACACCAGGCATCACAAATATCATGTTTTAACACACATGCAGAAACAGAAAGAGACAAGCTTTCCTAAGTGAACCATAGTACACTACAAGCATGAAACTGTCTGTGGTATGGTGTAGGCTTAACATGACCAATGGTCCATGAAGACAGACTAACCTCCAAGAAGCCTGGCAACTACATCCAGGGTACTGTGTTCATTTACTCCACAGTCCACCAGGGCAGCACTGTCCTCCAGAGGGGTGCCAGCCAACAGCAGCACCTGATCCTCCACGGAGATGCCCTCCAGAGACTGCACATGAGCCTGCAAGCCGTCCAAAGAGAACAGTCAGTAGAAGTACATAAAGCCTTAGAGCGTCCCGCAATAAGACCGACCAACTCAACTTACAAACCATGTAACTATCAGCTACATGTTAATACACAATTGAGTGGTTTGGTATGAAATGTAACGTGTATCAATCTTGTTACCTTGAGGTCCTGAACAGTCTCCTGCCCGGTCACCTCGACCGTGTGCGTGTTCTGAGCACGTACAAACAGCTGCATTGTGTCTGCTCAAAAGATATGGATAAGAATATTGTTAAAGCAGTGTGAGAAAAAAAATCACAATAAATCGTTATCCTCAAATTGTTCAGTCGGTTGACGTTACAGCTATTGGTGGCTGGAAGTACGCCGTGACTCACTTGATCCAGTCACTAACTTATCAAACTGTTCACCGACTACGTTACATAACTGTGGGAATTTATGCACCGAGGAAACTACGCCGGTGCGAAGATCAATAACAAAAAAATTGTCTGATAAGAATATGCGGGATGGTTGAAACCATGCTAAGCCACAAACGCACATCACTGGCGTACTCAATGATAGCTGAATAGCTAATATAGGCAACAACCCAACTGTTAGCTACTTTGTCAAGACAGTCATAATATGAGAGACCATCCCAAGTTAGTTACACGTAGTGCGATACAAGTTCGGTAACTGGATAAATGTAAAAACTGTCTCTGCCAACTGCGCTTTTCAGATTAGTTTCCCGATAGCGACTTTAACCATACAACTGCTACGGTCCGCGTATGCTACACCTATGCTAACATGGTAAACGACGGACATCATGTGGTACACGCGGTGCCAACAAGTCATATAAAACAGTGAAATATGCGCATTTATGACATTATATATCCCCATGAATGTTTATAAATAACACATAGGTCAACATTTGACCAGTATGTGTTTTAAAAAGTCAAAATAAAGCAACAAAAGTGAAAATATCTACAGGCCTCACCTCGTTTGGTGCTAGTCGCTCCACACTTAGCGAGAAAAGGACCTAAAGAAGTTGCCTGGGCGCATGTGCAAACGAAGGAATCATGGGAACCTTTTCACGCAAACGCAAAGGCACGCCCATCTCATACTGGACGTTTCTAGAGAAAATGGACTGATAAGTATGGGTATGGAAGTAATAGAATTAATTTGGTAATTTGACAATGTTTAGTAAAAAATAATCCATGTTGCCTTTTTCATAGTCCATATGCTGGTGTTTGTCATTCCACACAAATCAGTTAATGCCTCAAAATGGTTCATTCAGAAATCCTGGTTCAAAATCTAACTAATCGAAACCCTGCGCCTGTATGACATGTAAATACTACAGTCTATCTTCTTGACACAGTGCGAATTATTCGACTGCATAGTGTAGGCCTACAACTGTCCTTTCAGAAGCTCAAAACTCAGTAAGGAGTGGTTCAATATTATACACTTTATCAAGAGTGTACTACTCATGAATTAAATTTCACACACATCAAAACAAAGCAAGTGAGGATATTGATCACTTTATTAAGAAAGTCAAAATAAAAAAAAACAAAACCTCAAATGTTTGCCCAGAAAACACATTCAGGAGATGTTAAAACAAAGACATTTTAGAGGCTTATTACATACTTCAAATCTTCCATCTTCAAACAACTAAATTCCTCAAAAATTTGATGTCTACTCCAGGCCAAACCAGTCTAAAAATCAAAAGCTGTATTTGCAACTTCACATATGAGGGGAGGGGGGAAAGTAAAATAATTTGCACAAACACACGTACATGCCCAACAAACACAGGTCGGATCAAAAGCTGATCAACAGAATGGCTGTGAGGGGAGTCTGAGACTCGAGCGGTTCAATAGGCTAAAAAAATTGGGATGCTTGCGCAGCGGCCTCCAATCATTCGATGCGGTCATTCAGGCGGAAATCATGTGGGGGGAGGGGGGTAGTACTGGTTATACTGGGCATATTGGTTGTACTGGCCCCATGAGTTCTGGTAGTTGTACTGCTGTAGAGAGAGAAGCAATACAGACAAGGCAGTCAGGTTGAGAACAGCAAAAATAATGTCAAACATGCATCAGCTGTGAATTGACAGATTTGTGACAAAAAAAGTCCACTGCTGACTGTCAAGCTAAAATTTCTCCATGCTGCACATTCTAATGATAAAACACATGTTGCATCAAACATTTAAATACCAGTTCAAAAACATTCTAAAAAAATCTAAAAATCAGGAAACTGGTGAAAGTTCTTTTCTCCCTTTCTTTTGTAACCTGCAATGCCAATTTGACACGCCACTCTATTTGAAAATGAACATTTTCCTTGTGGCACACACTGCAGTGGCCAAACTTCTGACCAAAAAACCCAAGGTCACTAGCATGGAGACTCACCTGGTACCAGTTGTAGTTGTACGCTTGGTGGTTGGCCTGCATGTCTGTTCCAGAGACAGCAGCAGACTCGTCTGTTCTCTGCCTCTTGGAGTCGGGGCCCTGTGACCTGAGGGATAAAGGTATAAGGTGACATAATTAGTACACGCTTTTACCCAAAGCAAAGTCGTACACTTGCAATGCTTGCTTTGGGAGCTGAGCCCCAGCTGAACAACTGTAAGGCTGCAACACAACCACTGTTCCATTGTGCCCACATTAAGTGCACAAGACTGCAACAAAAAAACACCATAAGCTGCATTTACCATCACATTTGATCATCTGGCCTTTTACTTTAAGTTCATTTTATTCATTGACACAGAGCCACATTAGACTGGAGCTTCCATTAGGCTTCAGTAGAACCACCAATGTAGGTTAGTTCTGCAGGAGTGTCGCCATGGTTCAATCATGGTTTGAGCATCAAATGGCCGACTCAATTGCTCAGGATCTCTGTTGGGATAAGAAATTTGACCAGACACAGTGCCTTACCCATTCTCTGCTTTCCTCTTTGTCGAATCAGTCTCTTTTAAAAGCTTCTGGTGTTCATCATATGCTGCTACAAGACTAGAATGAAGAGGAAGAACACATTGGCAATGTCTTAGTTACTTTCACAAATAATAGTTAACATTAAAAGCAAATGTTTGCTGTAATCAGTAAAATATTGATACCTCGGGCGCTTCAATAAAGAAATGCATCAGCAGTTACCGTTTCACTTTGATCTATTTCAGTCATAATACAATTAACATTTTCCCTGTATGTACAGCTGTTCTTCTGAACCGATTTTGAAGTGCAGTACTAATGGCTTTTACACCATATTGTTCTCTTTCTATAGTTTTTAAAAGTTAACACAATTTCTTGTCATGTTATTCTAAATAGAGTCCCTTGCAAGCTGGAGTGCTATGAATCAGCACATGGAACTTTAAGAGTGGGACTCTGCAGCCGGCACACATTAGCAGATCTTTATAGTAATCAATTTCATGGTGATGGTTTAGGGTAAATGGAGTCCTTTAAACAAATACAGTACAAACCACACACACACACACACACACACACACACACACACACAGGTTGACTGGAACACTTACACATTGATATCGCTGCCAAAGTCCTCTAGGAACTCCACCTTGCGTTGGGAGAAGGTGAGGCGAGACTCCAGCGGCATTGAGCTGTTCAGGGCGCGGTCGAAGCAGGCCACGATATCCGCCTCATTCTGTTGCACGTCCCCACTGTACTCCATCTCCAGGAGATTCAGATAGAGCTTTGGGCTGGTCTACAACACACACACAAAGACATGCAAGCTTTATCAAGATGTATTGCACCGGTTTGGTACCTGGCCTGTCAAGAGATCCCTTTTACCTAGGCTATTTTTCTATACTCTTAACTGGCCTCTAACATCAACTTCCTTGAAATGTGTAAAACCATGCATTTCATTTCATAAGCTCTTTACGACAAAGTTCTCACCTCCCCCGTACTGAGGCCCTTGCTACTGAGGCAACTGCTGAGAGGGTCCCCATGTCTGAGGTTTTGAATGACCCTCCCCAAGTGCTCACACAGTCTTCCTTTCTCTAGCTAGTGTCTATGGACCCACTAGGTATTTAATTTTATAATCCCACCCACTCTGTCAAGTCTCATGCCTCCCACCCACCCCACCCATCTGTATCCTTTGATCAGCTTTCCTCAGTGGCCTTACCTGGTCCTTCTCAATGGCCTCCAGCAGCACCTTCTTGGCCTTTCCCAGACTCCTCTGCACCTTCATCAGCTGTCGTGCCAGCTTCACTGCATAGAATGATGTCTCGCCAGCATTCTTCCCGTTCTGCATGGCGTCGCGCAGCAGCGCCTCTGCCTCGTCTAGGTTGCCGTGGCGACGCTCCAGGCTGACACGCCGCAGCCTTACCATGGCAAGACCCGGCACCGCCTCCTCCAGGGTCTTCAGAATGTGACGAGCCTCTTCGATGTTCCCTGCAAGGGCAGAAAAAAACAACCAAATTACCCTTTAAAAGGTGCACTATGCAAGCCTCCCCCCTACAGGCAGCGATTTATTTAAAATATAGCAACAAGATTGTACATTCTCAC
>JASCQY010114271.1:0-16355 GCA_030264315.1 Sardinella tawilis
TGACTTGACTGCAGTAGTGTGTGATATTATTGTGACGGGGTGGTAGCGAGGCTCCCCCACCGGGGACTGGTGGTAGCGAGGCTCCCGCCCGGATTTTGTGTGTATCAGGGTAGAAGCGAGGCTCCCCTGCCGAGGACTGGTGGTAGCGAGGCTCCCGCTCGGGTTGTGTGTGTGTGCGTGTGTGACGGGGTAGGAGCGAGGCTCCCCTGCCGGGGACTGGTAGTAGCGAGGCTCCCGCCCGGAGTGTGTATGTTCAGGAGAGAAAAGAGTGGAGAAAAGTAAATGAAATAATATGCGTATGTATTAATGTTGAAAAGTTGTTAAAAAATTATTTGAAGTAACAAGATAAATAGAAGTGTGGTTTGCTGCAGCTGAAAAAGGTGTTGTGTGTTGTTGAGTGTTGTGTGTGTTTTTTGTTTCTGTGGGGACGCCCACATGGCAGATGAATGAAAGACGTCCTTTAGAAGCAACACCTAGACGACCCTCCAATACAACAGCAACTGATATAAACCCACAGACCTTTCTGATAGGAGGAGTAAGAGGTCCCTGCTCAACGGTGGTGTGGAGAGTGAGTGATTGGACGCATGAGAGTGGTGAAGGGCCAGGGCGTGTTGACTGCTGTCCATTCCAGGGACCGCCGCCGCAGATCCGGTGGCCGAACGACCGTGCTTTTCCCCTCCACTTGCCATTGATTCCAGAAAGCCCATTTATCCCGTACAGGGTGCTTACAAGAGAGACTGCCCCGGGTAGTGCCTTTGTTCCTTACAGGGCACTTGCCAGAGCACCTGCTTCATATAGAGTGCGCCCATCCCTGCCACCACCTTATATCCAGCCCCCAAGTCCATTTACCCCCATAGCCCTGCCACCACCTTGCATCCAGCCCTCAAGACCGTTTACACCCATAGAACTGCCACCGCTGCCTTTTACACCCATAGAGCTGCCACCACTTCCTATTCCTTCCCCAAGGTATTTGGCACCCCCATACAGCCCAGATAGACCCCCATCCCCAAGTTACTCTCCCACTGTGCCAACCCTTTTGGTGGCAAGCCCCGGCCCAGCATCACCCGAGTGGCTGTCGGTATCGCCAGGGAGCCCACTTCAGTGCGGTTGTAGTAAGTGCCGACACGAAAGGGGGGAATCCCCATTATTACGACACCTCTCCCTGGACGGTAGACCAGAATCTCCCCTCCCCACCCAGGAAGCAGAGCCAGAGCAGGGAGAAGTTGAGGAGGCAGAACTGAGACAGCAGAGTGAGCGTGAGGAAGTTGGTGAGGAGACGCAGGGGGTTGGGAGAGACGGGCAAGAGGGTCCAGTGGATAGCACTGTGATAGGTGTTGAAAGAGAGAACAGTGATAGTGACGAGGAACACCAGAACATAATAAAGCTGGTACGTTTCCAAATAACAGTTGAAAGGCGATTGGAGGAGTTAAAGGACTGGGTAAAGGAAGCTCTAGCAGGATATAAAGCAGAAGAGATACTAGAGAGAGTAATAAATAAGAATAAGAGAGAGTTAGCACAAGTAGGAGAACAGACTCTACTTAAAGGGCTGAGGGAGAAGGTAGAGGAAGTGCAGCAAGCAGAAAAGCTGATAATAGGGAAAAGTAATTGGGCAAGTACACCCGAGAAGAGGAAATTGCCAGAGCGAGGGTGGTGGCCACAAGAGCTAGAGGCAGGTGCGGAGATAAACATATTGAGAACCAGAGAGGAGCCCCAGCTTCAAGTAAACACCAGGGTAAGGAAAGAAGATAGAGAAAGGACAAGTGGGTTCTCCACAGAAATAAAGGAGCAGGCCCTTCAACGAGTTATTGAGGAGGCGTGCATGATTCTCCAAATTGACGACCAAGTGAAAAATAACCTGATTGACGAATTATGCGAGAGAGAACACCCAAGAAAGAGGTGTAAGCGCACTTGAGCCTGCTCCCCCAGAGTGATCTTGTCCTTGCTGTAATAGAAAATGCTGAATGATAAAATAAATTAATGTTAAGATAAACTTAGAAGTGCAAAATTGAAAATTGTTCAAGTCAAATAAGCTGTGTAAAATAAGAAAACAACCCTGCTTACTGAATCAATAAATGAATAAAACTTGAATCTGACCTCGTGTACAAGATTGAATATACAACCAGGAAAAAACTCTTGAAAATAAAACAAGTATAAAACAAGTAGAGAGTAAAAAACAAATAAATGTTGAGAAGGGGAGCAGAGCCCCAAGAGAGTGTCAAGAAAATAATATTTACAAAATTAACTGAAACAAAATACTGGGAAGAAGTAGACGGTACAGAAGGAGAAGGTTTTACAGGGCCCAGGTCCCCCGAGGGGGTGTTAACTGACATAAGGCGAGGGCTTGACGGAAACCAGTTTAAAGCGGACATAAGACTCCCAAAAGAGTATAGGAAAGTAGTAATAACAAAGCTCACTGAGGACAAGTTTTGGATAGAGGTGACTGACCTGGTAAAAGGGGACTTTCAAATAATATACAGAACCCCGTGGGCAGTGGTGACTTATATGACTTGGGAGCTGAGAAAGGACCAGTAAAAGGGGTGAAAAGTGTATGGCCGACCCGCTTCAAAGGCTTATATTTAACTGTTTAATAGTTGGGTGGGCCATAGCCGGTGTGTTGTTCATTGCAGGAGTAGTGTATACCATACCCTGGGAGAGAGACCAGGACATAGGCCAAAGCGATAATAACCAAAGTAGCGATAGCTGGAAAGGGCCGCAGTGAGGCCCGAATAAATAGCAGGACTAAATAACGCAAAGATAACAACGACGAGCAAATAGTAGATAGATAAAACAGATAGAAAACAGCAGAAAACTATTAGAAAAACAGAAAACAAAATGACAGAACCGACGCCCATGGAAAAGGTTATCAGGGCAAACCCAGGAAGTAGAAAAGTGATAGAGCGAATATGCAGGAAATGGGTAGAAAGAACAAAAGATGATGCCACCCCGTGGCCAGAGGTAGGGACACTGGAAGTGCCAGTACTGTGCCAAATGGAAGAAAAAATAAAGAATTACAGAAAGTCAGAAACAGGAGAAAAAAGGCAGGCAAAAAGAGAGGTAGAGCAGGAAGTGCTACTGAAGTTTGCACGGCTGGCAAGCCTGGACGAACAGGGGGGCGGCAAAAGACATGCCCCGGAGGAGCCGGAAGAATGCACCAAGGCCTCATGCCCAGCCAAAGAAGAAGAGAGACCCCCACCATATGTGCAAGGAAAGAAACTGTACCCAGAGCTCCCCAAAACAATGTACCCGGTGATAAAAATAGATGAAGGATTACATTTGGACGCATTGCAGGTCAAAGGACCACCCCCAGCACTGACGAACCTGGCCTTGAGGCTAATGGGAATAGAAGGTGAAGTATGTGAAGAAGATGAAGAAGGACCAGGCCCTGCACCTGAGGCAATGGCAACATCTCACCAGGATCAAGACAAGGAAGAAGCATCCCCCACCAAGTCACAGGTGGGAAGAGCCGTGGTTAGGCTAGGAGCCGGGCCAGATGCATCATTTGAAGCAAGTACTGAGGGACGGAGGAGAGAGCTCGAGGAGGAAGAGCATAGGAGGGAGGAGGAAAGGGAATTCCAGAACCTGGCCCGAGCAGCGGAAGCCTCAAGCGGAGCAGCGGTGCGCAGGAAGGAGCCCCTGTCCCCGGCTAGACAGGAGTATGACCAAGCGCAGGCCAGACAGGAGTATGTCCAGGAGCCCATGTCTAGAGCCAGGAGTACCTTCAAGCATTCAACGACCAAAGGCCCATTGCGGAACACTCCTGGGCAGTGGGACAGTTGGAATTTCAAGGAAAAGAAGACTACAGAAGGGCCACATGCAATGAAGCCAGGCCTGGAGGCCAGCGGGCAAGGCTAGAAGGATGGCAAATGGAGGAAAGCAGCCAACGTGGGCGGGAGGATCGTGGGTTACCCACGATTCAGGAAGAAATAAGGGAGCGCAGCAAGAGACAGGCACGGGACCTGGAAAGGGCACGAGAGGTAGCAGAAGAGATACAAAGAGATGAAACAAGAAACAGCCAGGGAAGCCAGTGGACCACCAGCCCTATGTCCAGCCAAAGATCAAGTCCCTCATGGCACCACTCCCTCATGGCACCACTGAGAAGCGCATTTGACGTGAAAAGAATGATTGAAGAACTAAAAGACAACAGAAGAACTAGACACAACACTCCAGAGGGTGCAAGAAGACCTAGTTGTATCAGACGCCGAGCAGGGGATAAGCCAAAGGTGGTATGACTGCCAGATGGAAGAGAATGGACGCCTGTGGAAGGAAGCAGAGGAATTAACAAGGAAGCATACCACTGCACTAAGTAAAATGCACCAATGGAAGCTGGAATGCGAAGAAAATAACCAAAGAAGAGAACAAATGCAGAAAAGAGTTGGGGAACTAGCGAGAAAGCAGGAATCAATAGAGAATGCCCAGGCAAGAATGCAGGCCCAAGCCACAGTGGGAGAAATGAGGCAAGGAGAAATGGCACGCAAATTAAAAGAAGTGACAAGGAATTTGGAGAAGAGCCTGAAGGCACTCAGCAGCCACCAGGAGAGACAGAAGAGACAAGTGGAAGAGCTGGTGCGATCTGCAACAGAAAAAAGCAATCAGGTCTTGATAAAAGCAAACCTGCAACGGGTGCTGCAACGAGCGCCGGCAGATAGGGAGTTGAAAGAGGAACGAAAAGAAAGCCAGTGGGAAGGATCAAACGAAGAAAGGTCAGATGAGAGCCAGGGAGAGAGCGAGGAGGAGCTAGATCCCGAGGAAGGACAAGCAGGAGGAGCACAAGGGGGAGCAATCATGGAAGGTGAAGCAGAAGTGCACATAATGAGCTACCAGTGTGAGGCCTGTGAACGGGTATTCAAAGGACAGAAAGGACTGAGAGCACACCAGGCATGAAGCTCAAATCAACGCTGCAAACAGGCAGGGGGAACAGCATTGGGAGTTCTCCAAGAAGAAGGAGAAAGGGTAATGGTGGTGCTCCCACCGGCTGTGATCGCCTCAGGACTGCTGACCCTCAACAAAATGCGCAAGGGAGTAACCAAGGGGATGAGCGAGATGCGTCGAGGAATGCAAAAAGGACTGAATGAAATAGAAAGTGGGGTAAAGAAGAGCCTAAAGGTAACAGAGAAGGAGCTGAAAAAAGAAGGAAAAAGGGCAGAAGGAAGAAGGAAAGGGAAATCCCCAAGGCCTCCCAGAGAAGAGGAGGCAGACTCAGATGAGGAAGGGCACATTATGGCGCCTCTGATAGTGAAGGGAGCTGTTGCTCACTACCAACCATGGACCCATACAGATGTGGAAGGAATGATACAAAGACTCCCTGTCTTGCAAGAAGGGGCAGGGGTCTGGATAACCAAGTTTGAAGAAACAACAGGGAAAACATTGGCAATGGGAGACCTGAAGTATGTGCTGAGTAAGATCCTGGGAATAGCAGAAGCAGGATCAATCCTGGAACGAAGAGGGCTGTCCTATATGATGACTGATCCAAGCTATGACTCCAGACCCTTTAATGGACACAGGAATGACATATGGGCAGCCTTGAGAGAAGCCTACCCCAACCAGTTCAGCCCAAGTGCTATCTGCATTGATAAATTAAAAGGTGAAGAAAACCCAGTGGCATTCGTAGAAAAAGCAGCCCGGTTGTGGAAAATAAGGATGGAACAGGACCCAGAGCAGAGTCATGCAATAAGGGCCCAGTTCAGACAGGCCGTGCTGGGCGCCCTTCCAAAAAAGGTTAAAACTATGCTGGAGGCTGACTGGAGGCTCGGAACCATGAGTAAAGATGAGTTCCGGCAGGCTGTGTCTCACTTTGTGACAATGCATAGACAGGAACAAGAAGAGAAGGAGCAGCAAAGTGAAGAAGCCTCACGCAAATTAGTGCAAATGAAGATACAAGAAACCAAGAGCAGAAAGCAAAACCAAGAACAGAAAGCGGCGGTACAGGCTCCAGTGACACAGCAGGAGCAGAGCCCCCAGCCGCCTACACCACAGCCCGTGCGAGCCCCAGTGATACCACAAGGACAGATCCAGGTGGTACAACGACAACCCCAGGTGGCACAACCAGGACCCCAGCTCGGACAAGTACCTCCGTAATACGTCTACCAAGCGCCTCCGCAATACATAATACAACAACCAATGAGCTATGTGCCCAACGCCCAGTCTGGAGGACAGTGGCAGCAGCCAGGAGGCCAAGGAGCCCCATTCAGACAGAGGGGAAACAGACAGAAATGGCAAGGACAGAGAAACAACCAGCAGAATCAACAAGGCCAAGGACCCCTAGTGTGCTGGAAATGCGGAGGGACAGGACACATGGCCAGAAATTGTGCTAGCCCGCCGCAGAACCAAAACGGGGGAGGCTACCAGCAGCCCCAGCAAGGAGGATATGTGCAGCAGCAACCACCACAGCAACCACAGCAACAGCCACAGTGGGGACAGCAGGGAGGAGGCCCCCTGACAGGGCAACCAAACGCTCCACCCCAACCACAACAACAAGTGATAATGCAGCCAGGAACCAGTGGACCAGTCTCCCCCTACGGGGAGCCCACTATTGATGAGGCCCAGAAAAGCCAAGGGAGGGTCAGCTCCTCATCATCTCCAAGGGAGCTGACAGAGAACCAATGCTGCAGGTTCTCATTGAGGGCAAGACCGTACAATGTTTAGTGGATACCGGAGCAACATACACCTGTCTTCAGCCAGCAGATGCCCTACACCTCCCTAGGTCTAAAGGAAAATTCCGCAAGACCGTTGGCTTTTCGGGAGAAGTGCAGCTTAGTCCAGTAACTACCCCCGTGTCAATTCGAATAGAAGACAGGGAAGCAAAGATTCCCATATTAATAGCAAAACACACCCCAAGTAACCTATTAGGAAGAGACGCACTCTGTCAATTGGGAATAAGGATAGAGTGCTCGCCATCAGGGGTCTCGATCCCGGAGATAGCAAGGCAAATGACCCTGATGAGCCCTGGAGAAAGCAAGGGAAGGTCCAGACAAGTGTACTGGATAAGTGAAATACAACCTGAAGTGGAGAGAATGGTGCAACTGGTGGAAGGCTTCCTTGGTAGATTACACCAGCTACTAAGGAAACCGAGATGCCCATTCCACTGCACCATGAAGTTTGACCAAGCACCAGACGAAGAGAAGGGAGAAAAGTGGCTACAAGAAATGAAGCCAGACTCCAGATACCCGTTGGAAGTCCACGGAGTGATTATAGCTGCGGAAGGAGTGGCAGCTGACGTGCGTTTTAGAGATGGAAGGCATGGCGAAAAATTGATGAAGCAGTTCCAGATGCCTGGAACAACACCTCACATAACCCTTCGAGTGGGAATAGGGTTCCGAGCAAGAGACATGGGGCCAGTGATGCTGAGGGCAAGAGAAGCAAGGTGGATGACCATTGAAGAAGAAAATGGGCTCCAGCTAGCAGGCACAGGGAGTGAACAGAACAGATTGTACAGAGTCACCGGCAAAGATTTTCCAAGTACACACTGGGGGATGCCCCAAGTGATAGTCATGGACGAACAAGGAGACATGGGCGGAGTGGAAGTGGAGTATACACCCAACTGCCCACATGGCAACCCGTACTGCCTGTACGGACTGTTTGGGGGATCAGGATACCGCTGTTGGGACAAAGAGAACCACAAGCCCTTCAATGAAATGGACTGCGACTGGGACAGGTTTGCCAGTCGGACACACGTGATAGGTGGCGGAAGACGACCCGATGCCAGGGCCAGAACAGTGCTGTGCCCTGCCCCTTGCCCCTTTGGAAAAGACAACTGCAAATGGTGCAGCCAGGACACCCTGAGGCCAGACATAAGACAAAGCCGCTCCCGGATGTTGGAGACGCCCGGAAGAAGGTGGCTGATGAGGCAGAGCTTGAGCCAAACGGTTCATGAGCATGACTTTCTGGCACTAGGGTGCGCCATCTGCCTAAGAAAGCGCTGCCCGATATGTAAGCACAAGCCTTGCGAGGAAATGACAATGGAGGAAAGGATGCTGGTGCTCCAGGGAAGACCGGAGGAGAAAGGGAACCAAGTGGAGAAAACACTAGCACAAGTACCCGAGGAAGTCTGGTCGCAAGGGGAAGGAGATATTGGAATGGTCAGGTCAGCCAGCCCAATGGAGTTCAAACTAAAACCAGGGGCAGAGCTACCATTTCAACGTCAATACCCCCTGTCTGCAGCAGCCACAGAGGGCATAAGGGGAACAATTGAAGAACTACTGAAGGCAGGAGTGTTAGAGGAGACAAGTCAAGCATACTGCAACACGCCCATCTTTCCGGTACTAAAGGCAGATGGAGTAAGATGGAGAATGGTGCAGGACCTGAGGCCAGTGAATGCCATCATTGAAGACTTCCCAGCTGATGTCCCTCATGCCAATGTGCTGCTCACAAACATCCCCGCGGATGCAAAGTTCTTCTCTGCCATAGACCTCGTGCAAGCCTTTTTCACTATCAGGGTAGCACCATCAAGCCGAGGCCTGTTCGCCTTCCAGTACGAGGGAAGGACACTCCAATACACAAGGATGCCCCAGGGCTTCAAACACAGCCCACACGTGTTCAATCAGGTGCTAAAAGAGGATCTAAAACATGTGGAATGTCAGAGCACCATTCTACAATATGTGGACGACATCCTTCTGTGCTCACCCGACAAAGAGACTTGCGAAAGGGACACAGTCTATGTGTTGACAGTGCTTGCAGAAGGAGGCTACAAGGCCTCCAGGAAAAAGCTACAGTTTGCACAGCCACAGGTGACATACCTGGGACGCCTCATCTCCCAAGGGGAGAAGAGGATAGCACCGGAGCATGTGAAAGCAATAACGGCAGCCCCAAAGCCACGAACTGTGAGACAAATGATGTCCTTTATAGGGCTCATAGGCTTCAGCAGCGACTGGATAGATTGCCACGACCAAAAGACTGCTCCCCTCAGAGCTCTGATGTCTGTAGCAGGCAAGGATAACCTGAAGAACCAGCTCGCCTGGACGACAGAAGCTGAAGAAGCATTTGAACGGATCAAGAAAGAAATGTTACAGGCACCGGCCCTAGCACTTCCAGACTACAACCAGCCTTTTAGCTTATATGTCACAGCTAAGCGAGAACCAGGGCAGGACACTTACATGGCCGCATTCCTGGCCCAGGGCCAGTGTAAAGGAAGGTCAAAACAGGCGATAGCCTACTACTGCTCGAAACTGGATGCTGTCGCACAAAGCTACCCTCCCTGCTACCAGGGACTGGAGGCCGTGCACGCAGCATACGTAAAAGCGTCAGCCGTAACAATGGGATGGCCAGTGACCATCTACACAAGTCATGCGGTAACTCAGTTAGCTGAGCAGGGAAGGTTTTGCTTGACACCTCAGAGACAGCTTCGTTACTACCATCTTACGTTTTGTCCCGATGTGACAATTAAGGTGTGCGACACAGCAAGCAACCCAGAAGACTACATTCCCCCAGAATACGATGGGGCACCACACGAGTGTGTGGCCGACTCTCGGGCGTTTTCCAAGCTTAGGGAGGATTTGGAAAGTGAGCCCCTCCTGGGAGGAGTAGTCTACTTTGTAGACGGATCAAGCCACAATTATGACAACAAAACACATGCAGGGTTTAGCGTGATAGAGTGGACGGCAGAACAATTTGTGACGGTCATGTGTGAACCATGCACCCAGCCTTGCTCAGCACAGTTGGCAGAGCTAAAGGCGCTGACAGCAGCCTGCCAGCTAGCAGAGGATAAGGAGGCGACCATTCACACTGACAGCGCATACGCGCATAATGTGTGCCACGTGCATGGGGCACAGTGGAAGCAAAGGGGGTTTAGGAAGTCAGATGGGAGCCCCATACAGCACTTGTGCCAGATACAGCAGCTATTGAAGGCCATGATGCTACCTAAAAGATTAGCAGTCTGTAAGTGCAAGGCACATGGCAAAGGTCAGGACTACATCACTCTGGGAAACGCAAAGGCCGACGAAGTAGCAAAAGAAGCTGCCCTGCAAGCCAGGCAGCCGCCCGTTGAACCAGACGCAAGTATGGCACCAGTACACGCCACCACGCTGAATTGGCACGTTATGGGCAAAGAGGGCCTAAGAGTTCGATGCCCAGCACCATGCCCATTTAGGTCAGAGGACGAGTGCAAGTGATGCTCACTGTGGTTTGATGAGCCGAGCCATCAACACCAGCTTGAACCAGACTGCGCAATCTGCGCAAGAGCCAACTGCCCCGAATGCGCGAACAAATTGTGTGAGTCACGCTATCCCCTGAACGAATTCAATGAATTCCTCCTGAGAAATGAGGACGGGGAGCCAGCGTTTCTCCCCTCAAAAAGAGAAATGCGCCGTTACGAGCAACACACGAGTCAGGACTTTAGAACGAGCATACCCATACGACGGGGAACGTTGACTACAGCAACAGCACGGAGAATTAGAGTAGTGAACACTACCCTCGCAGCGTACCCATGCACAAAGCTCCGTGACCTCCCCCCGGGTGCACTCCCGTACTCCAACCTACCCCCAACGCGCTCACAACCTCATAACCGCACGTTAATAAACCCAGCGAATAGTCACCTGTCGAATGGGGGAGGGGTAGCTGGTGAGATTAGGAGACTTGCAGGCAAAGCATATCAGGACGAATGCGATAGCAATATTTCGCGAGATGGCCCATTGAGGGCAGGTGACATCTTTGTGACAGGCCCCTACGGCCTGGGAAACACCTTTCGGCGAATCCTACATATTGTAGTGATGCCCAGACACGCCCTAGAGTCATCAAGGGACTCCGCACAAGCGCTAAAAGAACTGTATGCGCGTGTGTTTGAGGATTGCAGCGACAATGCGTCCGGCCCCACCTATGTGACTATGACCCTGTTCGGATGTGGGTCTTGTGGGTCATGATCCAGGCATCAGCATGGCCACCTTCCTCGAGGCAACTGAGGAGTCAGTAGGAGACCATCGTATCGATCTCCTGGTTCCTAACCCCACTCAGGCGGCCGTCTTAGACCACTACCTGTTGTCAGTAAAAAACGAAGCCTACCCAATCCCGATACAAGGTGTTGCGAACACGCTCAGGGGCGCCAGTCTGGCACCCGGTGAGGTGGTGCCCACGAAAGCAGCATGCGTGCCTGAGTATGAGTCAAATGACTGCGAGCCTAGCATGACTACATGCCCAGCGCAATGCTGCTTCAGGGAAACTGGGAGAGAATGCTCGTGGTGCCAGCGATGCCCCGACGCATCCCTCCACGACGATTCGTGGACTGACTGTGACGTGTGCCAGAGACGAAACTGCCCAACATGCAGTGCAAATCCATGTGAAATGTGGAAAGGGGGGTCAGCCATCGCACCCCTTAAGGGCTGCGAAAGAGTCACACAATGCCCGGCCATACAATGCCCAGTAGAACCTCGTGATGCGCTCATGGAAGATGGTCGCACAGTCAGGGTTAGAATTGTGCCACCTCCTGCCCCAGATCAGGTGCACATAATTGTGCCCGATTTTATGAGGGCAAACATCCAACCTATGCAGGCGGCCTCGCCTAATTTCGAAATACAACTGTGGAAGGATAGAGGGGCAACCAAGGGTACCGACAGCATCTGGCGTAACCATGATGGCCGGACAGTAGCACCATTACAATTTTTGGATCAGCTGATCCATAATGCGCATGATCCAGATCATTGCGCAAGGGGGGAAGTGAAGCAACAAATTTTGGATGCAGGGTTTTGGGCACCAGGTCTGCAAGACAGAATAGCGTGGGTTTTGCGAAACTGCCAAGTATGCAACATGAATAACATCAGGAAAGGGACAGCTCCAAGGCCCTTAGGCCACATCCCGCTGCCAGATGGACCATTCAAACACATAGTAATGGACTACATTGACATGTGTAAATCAGTGAATGGGTTCCAACACGTCTTAGTGGTGATATGCCGCTACTCGAGGTGGGTAGAAGCCTGCCCAAGTAGAAGGCAAGGGGAAGACACGGTGGTAAAGTTTCTCACAAGAGAAGTAATCCCCAGATTTGGCATTCCGGAAACAATCAGCAGTGATAATGGCAAGGCGTTCGTGGCGAAGGTGTGGGAAAAGGTGACACAAAAGATGCGAATCAGGGTAAGGTTTGGGTGTGTCTACCACCCCCAGAGCCAAGGGATGGTGGAAAGGGCAAATGGCACGTTGAAAAACAAAATCTTGAAGATTTGTCAGAGCACAAACATGAGCTGGGTAGATGCACTACCCATAGCCTTGATGAAAATGAGATGCGAGAGAAACCGCACCACACACCTGACACCCCACGAAATGCTCACTGGGCGAGCAATGCCAATCCCTAGAATAAGGGAAGGGCGGGGCCCGAGCCTCGACACCCTGAATCAAAAGATTCAGACGTATATCAGACAACTCTCTCACATTCATAAAACTATCTTTAAAGAGCAGATGGCAAGAGAGAGACGACTGGGGAGGAGCGCCCGAGAGGAGACGAGGCCAGTTGAGCCAGGCGACTTTGTGTACCTAAAGGTATTCTGGAGATCGTGCTTGGACCCCAGGGCTGAAGGGCCGTACAGGGTGACAAAAGCCACCCCCAGAGCGGTAAGAGTTGAAGGTTCAAAATTGTGGTACCACCTTAACTCTTGTTTCAGGGCACCAAGACCAGAGGGAGAGCAAGGAGATGGAGAGGGCCAGGCGCCAGCACCGGCAGACCCCGGCACGGGTGATGACAGTGACAGGACCCCGAGGCCAACCGATGCGAGTGGAAGTGCGACGCAGAGGGATGTGCCTGCTGGCGATCTGCTTCGCAGGGGTGATGTGTCTGGTGTACCTTCTCTCTTGTCTCCCTGTCCTGATTTTGCAGGCGATCCAGACGAGCCCGGGGGTGAACCAGGTCGGCGAGGGGACGAGGGGGCACGACCCGATCCAGCCCCCGCCGGAGCCACTGCCGGTGCCGCCAGGACAACCACCACCACTGCAAGAAGGGGGAGGACTAGAGCCGCTCCCAAAGAAAAGACCACCCCTTCTGGAAAGACAACCGTACCAACCCTACAAGCCCAAGCCGACGTGACTCCGAAGAAGGCGGCCCCGAACAAGCGACCCAGGGGGAGCAGGAAGCGGAGCAACAAAGGGGGGGAGCAGCAGCCATTGACCAACCAGACCCCGGCCCAGCAGGAGAATTCGAACCAGAAATCCTCTCACTCGGCGACGAACTACGATTACCTGGAGTCGAGTGGCCAAGAGGACCTTTTGTCAGTGGGGGGTATCTGGAACAGCTTGCAGACCCCAGTACCCCCCGGCCTGACCTACTGGAAGAACTATACCCTGACCCCTACGACCTCGGGGCAGGATATGAAGGGACTCAACCACCTCCCGCCGCCCAAACCCCAGGAGAGGGACCAGCCCCAGACACAGCAGGAGAAAGGGAGCAAAGATACATCTACCCAAGGGAGTACCGGGAGTGGGAACACTTTGAGCCCTCCTCCGACGAAGGCGACTGAAAGAGAGGACTTTAGCAAATGCCCCGGAGGCTCCAAGCCAAAGGAGTCGCCGGAGACGGTGTATATAGACTCTGTAACGCATAGCTGGAATAAAACAGGCACTGCTCGCGCACGCGGCTCTAAGGACCTTAGTACGCACGTAAGGGGCGTAAAGGACACTGTACATACAAGCAAAGCTCCCCCACGCCACAAGCAGGGGGCCGACACCCCGTCTGTCCCGAGGCAGGTGAAAGGAGAAGAGGGACGGAACATCAGCATTCCCTGTATATACCCAAACGCATCTGCAGCTGTGATATGGAGCCGGCATGAACCTGACCGAGAGTGGCACAAGCCAGGCTCCTTTGTAACTATAGCATTAATAAATCTCACCACTGCAAGGGATGGACAGCATAAGTTAAAGAGTCCCGATTATGAGATAATACTCGATAAAAAGGAAAATAAAGTGACCCTTATAGAGGAGAAGAAAGGATGGTATTACTGCATGATGAGAAATGAAAGGGACTCGGGGAGCGGGAAAGGGACAAGCGTCTCCATAGCAACCAGAGAAGGGGCAAAGGTGGTATTGCGGAAGGTACAGGAAGAGAAGAAGATCAGGGAAAAGGAAGAGCGGAAAGGAAGTGATCGGAGCAGGGGTTCCAGCGGCAAGAGGAAGGCCAGATCCGCAAGAAAGGCAGGACCGAGTGAAAGCTCCACCGAAGACAAGAAAGGGCAGGAAAGCGAGGAGGAGAAAAGACAAAAACCCAGTAAGGACTTACAAGGGTGGCTTGAAACAAACTCATGGCTGAGATGGGCAACCTATACGGCTAAATCAATGCACCCTGAAGGGAACTGCTACATCTGCGCTAAGCAAACGCCAAGACCTATAGTAATACCGCTGCCAGGAGACCTGCTCACAGAGCTGCAAGGATGGCGAGAAAACTCCCTCCATTATCGAAGGTGCATACTGGAAGTAGGGAACCACTGGAACCGAGAGGAGCCTGAGGCATGGAAACACTTCTGTGAACAGGACAGGGATGAGTGCCTAGGAAGATACCCCAATTTGAGGGTTACTGAGGAGGAGCACATTGATGACTACGAAATAGACCCGAACGCCGAATACGAGTGCCTCATCGGAAAGAAAATACGGCATTACAAGGGCGAGGAACTACAGCACACTTTCTTTCCAGAGCCCAGACACCGGTGGAAGGACACCGGCAGTCGCGTCAACTGGACCTTCGTAGGGGAGTTTCGAGGACCCTGCAAAAAGGTGTGGAGACGGGCTGAAGAGGGATTCCTAATAGCCGAAAAATGCTGTACAGAAGAGTATGACAGAGACGAACCCTGGGAGTGTGACTGGAGGGAAACAGCAAAGGGTGCCGAACATTGCAAGTACGGCTACCACGCCAAGAATCGAGGATTTGATCTACCAGGACATCCCGCTGACGGGGGTGTACTGGGTATGTGGGAGGGGATACGGAGTGCGCAAAACCCTACCCCGGCACTGGGTCGGAAAATGTGCCTGGGTAAGGGTTGTCCAAACCACACATATCCTGCCCAATGCAACCGTCATCCTAGCCCCGAGCGGAAGCCCCACCGAGAATAAGACTCGAGCCAGACGAGAAACTGGCGAAGACATTGTCAAGCCAAAGTACGGTGTTGATGACGTCCCGGACGAGTTCAAGGCCCAAGATGATGCGCTGGGGGGCATGGTAGCCGCAATCCCCTTCTTTGGGGTGGGTTATCAGATGTCAGCAAACATAAAATGGACTAATTACATTTATTACAACCAGCAGCGCTACATAAACTATACAGTAGAGACCTTTACTGCCTTGGGTGCCAGAGTTGACAAACTGGCCGAAAGGCTGGACGCGAACACCCGTATGACCCTGGAAAACAGGATGGTGCTAGATTGGATGCTGGCAAAGGAAGGAGGAGTATGTGCGGTGGTGGGAGAGACCTGCTGCACATATATTCCCGCGAACGATGACGATGACTCGGAAGAGACATTTCAGAGGGCTATGGAAAAGCTGAAGAGATTAAGGGACGAGGTCCGCGACAATGCCGGGAAATCACCCAGCCTGAAGGACCTGAATGTCGACCTCTCCAGTGTAGGATCCTTCTTCACGTCAACCTGGGACTGGATGACAGACACGTTTGGGCATCTCGGTGCCACTATCATGGGGTGGATCCTCAAAGTAGTGCTGGGAATAGCAATACTGTTTGCCCTCGTCTGCTGCCTCATCTCATGCTGCGGGAAGGTCTGTTCCCAGACGGTCACCAGAGCGGTGGAAAGGCAGCTTGTGGTCCTGGGGGCAGTTGAAGAGATAATGGCCCCCGCCCCGGGGGTTTTCATGATCCTCAGGAGACGTGGTGGGGACAATGGAATGCTCCTCCCAATAAGGGAAGAGCCCGAAGAAGAAGAGACAATGATCATTTAATTGACATACTAAGAAGTAGTATTTGTAGTTGTAATAGTCTGAAGTAGTAGTGTCTGTCCCGAGAATGACTGTGATAAATGAGCGAGTGTCTGTGAATGAGTGTGTTCATATACTGACCGCCTCTATGTGCAAGGAAGAAACAGCTTACACTGCATCTCACGCCAGCACAACCCCTACTGACTGTATGTGTGTATACACTTACTGAATGCAATGAAGAAAGTAGCTTACACCCATCTACCGGTTGGTAACGTGCACCAAGACACAGCCCGCTGACTTCAATATTAGGGCCAGCATGATAGTGACGATTAATTACATAAATATAGACCAATTAATAGCGCAGCAGGCGGCTAAGAGCGGCCACCCAAGAATGTGGCACCAGAAGGAATTGGAGTCTCGTAAAGGACGAATTATCAATTAACCCTTTTGGCGCCATGGTCGACTTAAGTCGACAAGACTTCGCATTGAATAAACCGGCCGATTTAGTCAGATAGGGTGTCAAATTTTGTTTGAA